>JABSTT010001856.1:0-79779 GCA_013339685.2 Hyalomma asiaticum
TGAGAAAAGTTCTTGCGAAGTCTTTCTTTAGTGTTCTTCTGGGTGACACCTTCTACGCTGCTTGTTGGTTTGTCTTGATTCATGGACTCGTATATCGCGAAAATATCGCAAGAAGACTTAGGGCTTTGGGGATAACTAACTATGCAGCGCTTTGAGGTTTTTCTTTCTTTTATTGAAATTCCAGGCATATAATAATAATAATAATAATAATAATATAATAATAATAATATAATAATAATAATAATATAATAATATAATGTATTCGTGACTCCAACGGTATGTTTCTTATGTCTCTCCTTCGTGTTCCTCGGTGAAATTTTTCTTGTATTTCCGGTAACTTGTTCAAAAACGTTGTATTTTGTTGGCGTTCTTAATTACGCAACAGAAGCATGATGGAAATAGCAGTCAGCAACTTACGCTGCCGATTTCGATCTATCACTTTCAATTTGCGCGCGTAAGGCTTTGTGCCCTCTCGAGGGTGCTCCTACTGTAACCATCAGGAAGCCATTTTCCACATTTTCCTACGTGTTTCTGCTTCAGTATGTTACAAAAGGATACTCTAACCACACCTTACGAATCCGGGCATACAGCTTATAAAACCGAATATTTCGTTTCACGCGCTCGCTTAGCGACAGAGAGATGACGATGCTTCTTCCGCTGCCGGGACATTATTTGACGGACTAAACAATCTCGCTGTACTTCATTTTGGCTGTAAAGGTATACATAGAGAACCCACTGCGAATTCTTTGTCGCATAGGTTTAATACAACATGAATAGAGAAAGCAGAAAATTTATTTAGAGAACAAACAGCTATATACACAAATTTTTTTCTCCATTTCCCTCCATTGACTAAGCGCCATAAAACAAAGGAAGCGAAGACGAAGAAGAAGAACGTGCGCCGCACGAGACGGCACGTATGCCATCGCGCATGCAAATTGTCTGCTGGCAGCGTTCTATTCTGTCGTGGGCTGCGCATCGTTCCATTTTTAAAGGTACATTTTCTGCATTTTTCTCAGTGATAACATCTCATGTAAAATTGCCCCGCCATGTTCCGGTGTTCAGTAGATTTATATGAACATGCCGATTAATGTTCATGCGAAAATTGTGGTCTGCAATGGTAATGCTCGCCTATTACTTTCATTTTTTCATTTTTTCAACCTTAGCATTTGTAGTAGCCGCCGATCTCGACGTTGGTGGACGCGTGCCTGCCAGCGCCATAGACCGTGAAAACGGTGTTCTCACTTCAACGCTGACCCCATCTGGTTGGGCTATTTGTTTCCCACGCTTACCTAACCCTCTTGAGTACGTTCGCAGCATCCCTGACAACATGTACTAGACAAGGCTGTGGCGGAGGCGCACTCCGATGAATATACGAATTGTACTCGCACTCGCCATTAGAGATATTTCGTTAAGCGGTGCTAGGCGTCTTATGTACTAAACAGCATGGACAATGTGCACCTACTACGCCAAGATGAATAGAGTGCACTGTACCTTGTTTCCAGTTTGTACTTAATGAGGGAAAAGAGCTAAGCGGTATTTCTCGTAACGCCACAACGCCTTCCATAAAAAGTCGTTAAAAGATGGCATGGCCTTGTTGAGACACTCGATGAACCAGTGTTCACCCATATGAATTTTTTTACGCACAAATGTCACTGCTGCGCTGTGTGTAGCCGTATGTTGTAAATGAATGTCGGCATGCTCTGTTATAATATACGTAACTCGGGTTAACGGAAGCGAATCGCGAAGAGCCGGTAGCTTTTTTTTTTCTTTTCAGAGTGGTATTTTACGCGAACTGCATCCAGGAGATGTTTTGATTGGCGCATAGTCTAGTGGCTTGGAGGGTTAAAGTTTTAAGATATTAGTGAACAAACGCTAGAAGAATTTAGCCGTTTAACTACGAGTGAATGAGAGCAAAACATATGCAGTGGATCCCCAGAATTAGGTTCGGTAAGACGGCAATCGCGTGTTCTTATACGGGATCGCTTCATTAAACCGACAGAAGATGGCATATAATTGATTTAAAAGAAGTTATGGTGAAGGTCCTTATACTATTTCACTTGTTCTCGGAGCCGATGATGTCTCAAGAGAGGTGTGTTTTGCTGTTCCATTTCTTGCTATCACCAACCTCATATATGTTGCTTGTGTTAAAGGAAACGCTAATGTTTTCTTATCTCTGCTGCCTCTCTTCTGATACCACTTGATTGTACGTCCAGCTCGGAGTACACGATAAGAGAGAGGTCATATCCACCTAGGTTCGAAATAATGCAACCTAACACCACATTGCCTAATAGGATGATTAGTTGCTAAGGTACACGGCATGGATATTGCGGTGTATGAATCACGTTAGTACTTGTCTCGGAGTTGCTACATTTAGATTTGCATTCAATTTGAGTTTACTGAACGCACATATCTGATGAAGCGCTAATCCCCACTTGGCATTTGTCGGTTATTCGTGGCAGGGACCGCATGCTTAAACAATCGAACTTCGCAAAATATCTGAGAAGTGTCGTATTAAGCGCGAGCTTGTTGTGTTGTGGAGAAAGGAAATTGAAATAGCCACGTCTTCATTTGACAAAAGAGACTCGATGCTATAACCTAGACATGCCGCCAAAAGCGGGCATATACGATTACGGCCCCAGGCATGTAATACATGTCACACCTGCAGAGCTGCCTTCTGCTTAGAGAGGAGATGAAGAGCGCCGCGGTTAATAGGGAAATTTAGCGTGCCCAATATGCTATGCCTTAGCGCATGGCCAAACAGCACGAACAATGAACTTCCCTCTTGTCTTGATGTAATAGTGAAGCCTGATATACACATATGGCAAGGTTAAATGCCTTATTTGAAGGAGTACGCCATTCTCTGAACACGAAGTAATGTGATATAAGAGCTATCGCCTGCGAACTCAGGTGCCTAATACCTTAACGGCTTTAGCCCTAATCGCTTATCTGCGCAAGCAGAATACAGACGAATAATTGCCAGAAACACTTAACGGTAGAATAAATGCGAAACAATCTGCAGCGCAGCAGTCAGCTCCGTCGGACAATCGTGACAGAACTGGAGGGCGCGGTTCGAACTGTGAGTCAAGCGATGGGACATGGTCATGCAGTGATGGGTCTGCAAGGGTACAGCGGTCGCCATCTGCCCCCACCGCCACCAGCCTTGAACGCCACTCGAGATGAGAAGACTGAACGAGAACTCTGTTGCATCAGGATCGCTCGTGGATTTCATGTGCGCCACGACATGCACAAATGGCTTTGGTTCGAGTGTGCAAGCTTTCCTGGCAGCCTCGATGACATTATGAAGGTGAGCTACTAATTAGAAATTTCCTCGAGCAGCTGCATCTATACTGCGCAAATTTCTATTGATCAACGTAACCATAGCTTGACATGCAGTTAGTAACGTTTATAGAGGTTGTTTTTTATGTAAATATAATACTAGGCGTCATATCATCTCTAACACCAACATCAGCCTCATCATGCGAATATATTGTAGTGCAGGAAGACGGCCTCTCGCACTGACCTGCGATGTACTGTTTTCTCCGAGAGGCGATTCCTAATTAGGCCTGCTCACCACATCAAATCATCACTCCAGCGCAGCTTTCGCCTGTCGGGGCTGAAGTTTCTATTTCTGGGTATTGATTACGCTGCTTCCACTGTATATTGGTTGCGTGTCCTACGCATTACCTGACCTGTCCAGGTTACGTTTGCCCTTATCGATGACAACAGTACCTCTGCTTGATCTCTTTTCCGCTCTGCTCACTCCGCGTGGCCGTAAACTTCTCGAGTTTGTGATTTTCTAATTTGATACACCGTTTGTTAGTGCAAGTCGAATGCAATCGTCTCACAGTTTCTCTATTGATGGCAGTACGAAGTTGGAGGAAAAGGCTTGTGAAAGTTCAGCGAAAGCGCTCCAGCTCGCAATTATCCTGCCGAACATTAGATTTATGTCGCGAGGTTCCTCTCTTAGTATGTGCCCAAAAACCCTTGCTCTCCCGTGGATTCCATAATTTGATCGAAAATCATGTACTCCCTTTCCGCCAGACCATCAACAAACATTCTCGTTGTTTTCTACACAGAGTCTTATCTTCACAGCTAACTTCAAGCTTCCACGTGTTAATCTATCAATATATTTCGGCAACTGGGCGCCGCCGTTGGGAAAAAAGACGCCGTAATTCGCAAATACAATACGGACGGATTATCTTTCGTCAACCTTTTTACCATTGGTATAGTCGTTACATATTTCTCTGCGTGAATATTAGAGTGACTGTTTCTCCTTAGCTGATCTCTTTCTTGTCGAGAAGCAAGGTATCTAGGAAACTTTGTAGATGATAGGTACGGTATTTGAATGTATATGAGGCATCCCTTGAAGATGTAAATCCTATCGAACGGCTGGCGCCTCTATTAAGTCGAGTGCGGTTCCACACTGAGCAGTGTGAATGTTTACACCTGCATGTACAGCAGAATTCTTAAAAAATGGATGATTAGACGACAGGTCTCCACTGCGAAGTATGCTTTGGGCAAAGGAGATTGCTCTCTGTTTTAATTAAGACAAGCGCTGCGGTTATTGCTTCTCAAGTTACATTGGTGAATATTTTGTATGGTGATAGATCGGATTGGAATGTCTTCTTTCTTTTGCACTAAGACTCTACTGGTGTTCTTCCAGCGTACTGGTGCGTAGAGGCCTTGCAAGACCCTTTCAAAAGGGTTGCAAATTTTTTGCAGATAAACATTCTCCTGGTTCGACCAAATGGGCTGTTTACCGACTTCTTTGACCGCTTTCTGGAGGTAAATTCCGCACATGGTCTGTCCAACCAAATGTATAATTACACAATATATATATATATATATATATATATATATATATATATATATATATATATATATATATATATATCCCCCCGCCACGGTGGTCTAGTGGCTATGGTACTCGGCTGCAGATCCGAGGGTCGCGGGATCGAATCCCGGCCGCGGCGGCATTTCGATGGAGGCGAAATGTTGAGGCCGGTGTGCTGTGCGATGGCAGTGCACGTTAAAGAACCCCAGGTGGTCGAAATTTCCGGAGCCCTCCACTACGGCGTCTCTCATAATCATAGCTGGTTTTGGGACGTTAAACCCCACATAACAACATATATATATATATATATATATATATATATATATATATATATATATATATATATATATATATATATATATATATGAAAGGTCCATTGTCAGATATGGTAGCCAATGCTTCCCATAGAGTGACCAGTCTGACCAAGTGGTGACGTATACCCTCTGACAGAAGTTCAGAAAATCGAGCCCAAATCACTCGTCCATGCGTTTCGCTACCTAAACTCACATCTCAAAGGCACCAAATAGTAAATGTCCTCTGTGTTTATTTCGAAGTTGCTAAAGAATATTGGTTCATAGTTCTGGCGCTTCGATGTGCCCCCTCCCACGAAGAGTGGCATGTTTTGCGGCATGCATTACAGACTAAATAGGATGCCCATGCACGTACGTGTAAAAATTCAGCGATGTGCCGAAGCTGTGGCTAACATAGTAAATAATGATGTGTCTCTAGTTTGTGAACTACCTACTTTCCTTCGAGTTACCTAAGATCACGATGGACATTAGGCGGCATATTTCGCGAGAATTCTGGAGAATTCAGAGAAAATCCTTGAGAATTTCTTTTCTGTCACTTGGTTCATTTTTTTTAAAAGGCAAGGATACTACACAACGATTAGAGCATCTTGGCTATGTCAGTTTTAGGCATCCGGGGAGGACATTTTCTCGGCAATGGTTCCTCACTTTCGGAGCGCCGCGGGTTCATAGGCCACCTAAAAAAGTGACTATACGGTTCTCGCGACAGCGTGCTGTGTGATTTTCAACACACATGAGAATGCTTGAGCGCTCTTCACAGCGTAGTGTCCAACATTCCTCAACTTGAACCTCGGATGCAAATTGCTCAGCGCCACTGTACAAGATGGGCCCACAAGCAGAAAGGACACGGTCTTGGAACAACGTGCTGGTTATTGCAGCCTACGATAAGACAATTTGGGCCACATGGTTGGAGTTGCACCTAACAGCAAAAAGTGTGGCTTAGCAAATCTGTAACGGCAGGCTGCCAACAGCGAGCACTAATTTTTAGCGTAAACTTGTGCGTTTTACGATTAACGCTATATTTTAAAAAGTAACCGTCAGCAAACCCTTCATTACATATCGTTGCCACAACGGACAAATGAAGCGGAAATGTTTTTTCTGTAGGCTAGAGGCCCACCGCGACCCTATGACCACGGAGCGATTTTGCACGCTAAGAGCTGCTTCAGAACAAAAGCTTCAATGCGAATGAGACGCATGTACAATACGTAAGAGCACTCGCGCCCGTTACGGTGGTGATATTGGCTAAGGCTGGTGATGTGAACTGCACGGGAAATGAATAGCCACACCTCCTGCATTTCGATAGAGGCGAAATGTTTAGGTCCGTGTACTGTGCGCTGTCAGTGCACGCTGATAAACCCAATGTGGTGGAATTTTTTCGAATCCCTCCTATACGGCCACTGTCTTAATCATAACGTGCTTTTAAGACGTAAAACCTCATAAATATTAAAACATTTGCAGTGCAACGCACTTCAATATAGGCACAGGTCCCTCAGGGGTTACACACATATTTATTTCTCAGGTGGCAGCGAATTCAAGCATGGCGTATCTAAATACGCTTCTTCGCAACGAGAGTCAGTCTACCAGTTCCTTCCAGGGCAATGATTTTCATCACGGCCTCCTGTGCGCTGGTGAGTCCAACGAAATAACTTAATGGGATTTTTTAACATTTATTTGAGCGCACCTATTTAAAGAGAATTCGCGTGTCACGGCGGTCTACACGGTTCCCATGTCTTAAAATTCCAAAAATGTCGCCAGAATTAAGAAACGCTTCGCTCGTTTTAATTGGCGTTATTCAAACAACGGAAGCTCAGAAAAGGCGCTGCTGCGTTGCGTCAGACAGGAATATTCCGCGGGAAAAAGTGACGTAACTTGAATAAAGGTGCATCGCAAGAGAATTTGGCCAGTGAAAATGGCAAGTTACTTTAACTAAACAATGTGATGTACATTGGCTTGTTTTTAAATATCAATGTGTGCAAAACACTGTTCCTCATCTGTGCCGTCGGTAACAAGGACTGCCGTAGTGACTGCCTGAGAGTTTTAGGCTGTGGAGTGAAAGGAAAATATAGAAATTATGGTTGCCCGGTGCTCAGCGCAAGAGAAGCGGCTAATAATCAAAGGTCACGCACAAATAAGGTTATGCGATACGCCGGTCCAAAAGAAACCACTGCCCTCTTCTCACGACAGCGTGCACCCTTATGAAAATTTGAAATGAGTTTCTTATGAAAGTCTAATGAGTTTTGACATTACAGTCATATGACTGTCTAATGTGTTCCTTTGGAATTTTTTAATGTATTTGTAATGTCTTTCAAAACCATATTGGCCACCGTTATTCTGATGCATCTCCACAGCAGACTTTCTAATGAGCACGTAATGACTCTAGACATTAGAATCTACTGAGTGTCTCATGTGTTCCTTTGGAATGCTTTAATGTATTTCTAATGTCATTCAAAACCATATTGGCCACCGTCGTTCTGATGAGTTTTGACACTTGAGTTTCTATAGAGCACAAAACCACTCTTGACATTAGAATCTATTGAGTTTCTCATGTGTTCCTTTACAATGCCTTAATGTATTTCTAATGTCATTCAAAACCATATTGGCCACCGTCGTTCTGATGAGTCTTGACACTTGATTCTCTATAGAGCACAAAACCACTCTTGACATTAGAATTATTGAGTTTCTCATGTGTTCCTTTGGAATGCTTTAATGTATTTCTCATGTCATTCAAAACCATATTGGCCACCGTCGTTCTGATGAGTCTTGACACTTGATTCTCTATAGAGCACAAAACCACTCTTGACATTAGAATCTATTGAGTGTCTCATGTGTTCCTTTGGAACGTTTTAATGTATTCCTAGTGTCATTTAAAACCATATTGGCCACCGTATTTCTGATGAGTCTTGACACGTGATTTTCTATAAAGCACGCAATGACTGTTGACATTGCAGTCATTTGTCTTTCTAATGTGTACACATTATGCATTAGAACACAGTATGCATTCCTAATGTATTTCAAAACCATATGACTCAGCCGCGCCTGAGTGGTGCACTACCATTTTGAAGAAGTTATTTTCTAGCCGGCATGACTTAAAACTTCATTGCAGTATCCTCGGCCAAGTTTACGCGATGTGGCCAATGACATGATGATATACTGCAACAAACCAGGTACCACGCACGATGTGCTCCAGTTATACCATATATTACTTGTGCATGGCACTGTATTTGCTGAATGATATATTTCCAGCCAAGTATCAAACAGAAGTTAAATGATGCACCTTCTGCACTTGTGCTGGGCAAAGACATTCCTCAACCAATGAAAATATAAACAAGCTTTATTTATTAGGAAGCACACAAAGGCATTAAATGAAAAGAAAATAGTCATGGTACTCGCATGGTTACAGCTGTCATAGTTACTTTTCTTTTTACTTATTCTCCAAACTTAAAAAACATAATACACTCTTTGCGACGTGCAGGATGCTTGTCAGAAAAATTGCTTCGTGTGTGCCCTGCATGAAAAAAAAAGAACAGAATATCAACAGCAGTTCTTGGCAATTCTCTGCGCAAACAGACTGTAGGTACTGTTCACTCCATGATGAAATTAATCTGAATTTTCTATTGTAGTAAATGGCATCATCATAGGTTGCATTTATTCTACACATGAACTGGATTTATGGGCATTGCACTAACACGCAGGAGATACATTCACCACTGCGTAGGTCACACCAAACTACTAGATGCCTTGAATTTTTGATGAATAAATGTTTTCAGAATAAGCTGGGATAGAACCTCTTTTTTCTTTTTAAATTAAGGTAATGAGCAAAACTTGAGACGCCAATGAAAAGAGGATATAAGTGTACACATACCTCCACTGTCTCCTAATCTAAAAAGAAAGAACTTACGTGCAAGAAAAATAATAAGAAAAGGTAGTAGCGCACTACACAAAACTAAATTACAATATATTTATACTCTTTGGTGCAGTCTGGAAACTGTTGACGATTAAGACATGCAACACAAAAAGATGCAGAAATGCAGATGGAAGTTTTTTAATTGCACAGTGCAAGGAGCGTGCATGCAAAGGTGGAGCAGGAGGTACACATTGGTACAGAAACACTACACCTTCTTGCAAAAATAAGACTGCTGAATAATCAAAAATGACATGTTGTGCGTTATGCATGCTCACTTGTTTGTCTTTGTGATGGTTTGCCGTGGAAAATGCAATATAAATGCTTTTGATCTGTTATTAGCTTGATTTGTGTGCCAAGGTTAAAGCATACATCCCCTTGGCTACACCTGGCACAGCATACAAAAAAGGGTGGTTATCCAAACTAAATAAAATACAGACAGCAACTGAAACAAATGAAGACATTAGTATGGCATTGGAGAGCTCACTGTCCACAGCGCACTTTGCAATGGAGCAAAAAATAAGTGAAGCAGCCACGCCTCCATAATAGCAACATGCTGAAACTCTCTCTGTAGACACAGAAACAAATGCATACCAACTAGTTTGGATATGTCCAGGCTTCCAGGAACAGTGCTGCCATTTTCTACTCCAAGTTGTCCTCTGCTTCAGCACCATGAGCTGCCGTGATCGCTGGGTACACAACAAACGCCACGAAACATTAACGAAGTGCAAACAAAGCTGGCCTTATGGTACAAAAATGATAAACTAATAATGATGTTTTGGGAAAGTATATGCTGACACGCTACAATGGGCCTTAAACGATCAGCTCAGGTTGCACTAAGAGCAATTTTGTGCTAACTTTCACACAATCACATGCTTGGTAAGCACTTGACAGAAGTGCAGACAGACATTTATATGAAAATGCTACATCATCACTCTTACTGCAATAGCAAATGACAATGCTTACTGTGCTAAAGCCAATTCACATGCTCATCCCACACCCTAAAGCATCCACTTGATTCTTTATCACTATGAGCCGTGCACAAGACACCAACCGATTGTATGGCTTTGCACAAACTTACAACACACGTTCACATATGCAAAAATAAGACCTACCCGAAATTATTGACCATATAAAACTACAGTGCACTTTTTATCTTCATTACTAATTACTGTGGTGCATGCTGCAAATAAAACCACACCTCTGAGTTCATGCTCGTTGAAAGCAGATGCCCCCTCACCCCCAAAAGAAAAAGAACTGTGGCGCACAAAACAAACAGTGTTCTTGCTACAGCAGCGTAGTGCACAATCCTATGAGAAGCTTTTCCATCACGGGCACTTTACCATTAAAAGAGTCTGTATTACAAAGGACCCAAGTGCTTCAGGACACAGAAAAGATATAATCGCAAGTTCAATATTTTAAGCACTTTTTCCCCCAAATACCAGTTTATGAAAAAGCAGCATATGCTAGCTAGATAAACTCCCTTGAACTAACCTACGTCTATAGCAATGTTAACCAAAATAAGCACCTACGATGCTCCTGTTTGCACCTGCTGTGGTGTAGGTTTAAAGCTATTCAATTAACTCAAATACATTACCTTCCAGCGAGCTCCGCGAACAAATTTAACTGCTACAGGCCTCGACGTTGCGCAGACATCCTCTCAATAGAGAAAGTATATTAATTGCTGACCAAAAAGCAAGTGCAAGGAGGCGGTCGGTTACGCACCGTGTGTTTTTCTATCTGCGCTCCTGTCTCCTGCACTGCGCACGCTTTGCACATCAGTTCATTATTACCAGCCTCTTGAAAGGTAACTTCCATTTTCTATTATCACCATGACAAGCGACGAGATATCGTTACGGGTAGTTTCAGGCGATCGTCTCTTACAGGCAGTAATAGGCAGTACATGGGATTGCACGGCAGAAGCACGGAATGTCGTAACGCAACGCGCATTCATCGACCTATTCTAGCTTTCATCAACGCACACGGTAGCCGCTTCGCGCAACTGTATGCATGCCAAGGAAAGCACAGATCCTAGAACAAAACATTATCTGATAGCCCCACAAATGGTGCATCATTCGTGCTGCGTGAAAACGCAGCCCAGGATATATTTTTCGGCCCCTGCATAAAAGAGTAGTCACACAGTGAAGTAACCAAGTAACGTAATTACGCAACTCGTATAAGCTTACCGGAGTTGGGGTCCACTGTGCGCTCGTCGGCTTTCCGGTCGAGTACGTACACACCCGGCGACGGTCCCGTCAAAAGGTGCTCGCTTGTCCTCCTCTAAAGGCGCAGTCACATTTGGTCACAACACTGGGACGTGAACCGTTTCAGATGGTTTTCGCTCACTCTTTCAGGAAGTTTTACTCACTGTCGAATCACGCGCGCTCATAATCGGAAAAAACGTGGTAACACGGCACATGGCACTGCTGTGAGCGCGAACAAAGCTGCACGTCCGTCGAAGCTCGTCCGCTGCCTACTCGGTGCTGTTCAACATTCCGACACGCGATGTTTGTCCGCTCGATGCCCGCCCATGATGATTCGCGCGCACAATATTGATAAACAAAGAGTGCAAACGAGAGCGCAAAACATGTGCTCCGCACGCGACGCAGGTAGAGTGTACTAGAATATTTTGAGTGGCGCGACCGGAGCGGGCGCGCCGTGCAAACCGGTGTCCCCTCTCGCATGGAAAGCAGCGGTGGCGCTGGCGTGCCTAACCATTGGGCAGCGGGCGCGCGGCGGGCACGGCCAGCGTGGCCCGAGCTGTGGTGCTCATTCTAATTCTTTTTTTTTTTCGCGTGTGCGTGCGTGCTGTGCCAT
Source organism: Hyalomma asiaticum (assembly GCA_013339685.2). Taxonomy (NCBI): domain Eukaryota; kingdom Metazoa; phylum Arthropoda; class Arachnida; order Ixodida; family Ixodidae; genus Hyalomma; species Hyalomma asiaticum. The sequence continues at coordinate 11,861 of JABSTT010001856.1, forward strand.
GCACATTGCAATAAATATTGTATAAACATAGGTACGGCAGCACAGTCACGCTGGCCGGCGTTTTCACAGATACATCTAATAAAATAAAATAAAGATCCGTTCGGTGCGCCTTGCAAGCATCTGATGCGCTCGCAGCTTCGTTGCACGAACCCCTTTCGCGGGGCGCGATGGAGGCGTTAATTTTATTGAAAATAAAGCAGTTTTTAATCAGAACTTCCTTATACATGATTGGCGTGCAGGAAAACGTCAGGCAGTGAATTACTTTGTGGGATATATTTAAAAAATCTGGCATAGGTGACGACGGCACATATTTTAGGATGGGGATAACATCGCAAAAACGCAGCCTGCACAAAATAAGAAGAAGAATAAGAAAATAAACAAGGAAAACATCGTAAGAGTGGAGGCACGGATGTCCGTCATTCCCGATGTTATACATAAAGATGTGGAGAGTACGGGAAGAGAGCTCGAAATGAGCAACATTAGTTTCAATCTGCTCTAGCAGGCCAATGTCGAAAACGGCAAGACCTTCTAGGTCTGTTTTATGCTGAGTACAGGGTCCCGTTTGGCTAATACTGAACTGTTACAAGTTACTGCCCGGAATTACCAACTTCCTTATTTTCATCCTGTAAAATTATTGAATACGTCTCACAATTATTTAGCTAGTTCGTTACCGATAGTTATGTTCATATCGCAGCCATATCTTTCGTAAAGATTTCTTGAAAATGACCCAACTTAAATACCTCTGTAATTTCTGTTTTTGTATATTTTTGCTGCCGTAATTGCTCTCGTTATGTCAGGCGAAGTCGACGTCATTTTTTATATTTTAAGAGAGCAGTTTAACTGGTTCAGTGGCGCACCGACAGGGATGGGGGTTGTAACCCCCATATGGTGCTAACTGTAACCCCCCTGAGACCGACCTAACCCCCTCCCACTCCGTAACTGCACCTGTGTCCTAGAAGAATGTGGCGCTAATGTCTCAGCAAAACGCCGAAAAAATAATAAAATAATCATCATCATTGATGTTATTATTTTTTGGCATTTCATTTTCTTTTTTACACACTCAACAACTGTGTAATCGCATGCCCGGCCCTTCGTGAAAGATTGAACCCCCCCCCCCCCCCTGGCAGAGATCCTGGGTGCGCTACTGAACTGGTACATGTATAATACTAATTCATAGGGTCTCAACCCGTCTACCTACTTTCTACTTAATAGATGACCTTCTACGTATCTATAGATGCGTTCGCATTGACAGCATTACAGTGATTGTTCTCGTGAGCTACTCGTTACTTCTGAGTACTTTGGACTAGCGTTCGGAATCCGCTGTTATTTTTAATACATATTAACGACATATTGATGGAAGTTATAACTTATTAGGGCACCATTTGAGATCGAATTATTAGCAGACTATTACGTAAAGAAGCTAGAGAGGAAGAACCGCGCAGCGGGCGATGGAACGGAAAATGATAGGCGTTACACTAAGGGATAGGAAGACAGCCGAGTGGGTCAGAGAACAAACGGGGGTCGCCGACATAATGAACGATATTAAGAAGAAAAAATGGACATGGGCAGGCCACGTGATGAGAAGGCTAGATAACCGATGGACAGTTAGAACGACGGAATGGATACCAAGAGAGGGTAAGCGCAGCCGTGGGCGGCAGAGAGTAAGATGGGTGGACGAAATCAAGAAATTCGCAGGCATCAAATGGAATCAGCTCGCGCAGGACAGGCAAGGATGGCGAGGGTTGGGAGAGGCCTTCGTCCTGCAGTGGACATGAAATTGGCTGATGATGATGATGTCCATCTTAACGAAATCAACAACTATGAGGAATGGACACATTTCTCCCTGGTGCTCTCATTACGGCATGTAGCTGAATGGAGATAAACCAGTGTTTATAAGGACTACAACAACAACAACAACAACAAAAAAAGAACACGATACAAGCTCTTCTTTCCTTACGGTTTTCAATCGCAATCGCTCCCTGATATATTTGAATGCAAGTACTTCGTCGCATTACACACTCTCTCATTTGGAAAGGTCACACTATATTCTCACCAGATCGTCATCAGTCCGTAACCTTGGTTCCATTAGGCAATAACTAAAAGAAACATTTGCAAAATTTAATTTGTCAGAATACATATCGTTTTTCAGACCAGGACCTGGACATGCATGCGCAGTTTGGACTCCTACATAAATCGTAGAACAAAGACCGGAGAAGATTCAAAGCGCAACGCCGTTCGCTACTTATATTCTAAGTAGCAGCGGAACTGACCTTTCAGACCTAATTAAAGAGCACAATGTATGAAGATTTTGAGTGTGCCGTAAAACCCAGACTAATTAAGATGTCTTTCCCTGAGCTGTATGCTTTACCACTGCGGTCGCAGCTGAGGAGACATCACCTTACTAAATCTTTAATCCCTTTTAGTACCAAAACAAGTTCTTCGGAATATCTATTTTTCCCTCGCATCATCTCTGAATGGAATAGTTTATCTCTCACGACTTCGCACAGCACGGACCTAATTTTTCATAGAATACCTTAATTGATCCTTAAAGTTTCTTCACCACACTTGAACGTTAGTACCTAAACGTAACATTGTCACACTACACCCTTTTCATTCTAAGATTTCTGAGCTATATAGGAGTGAGTGTATGGTTTCTTCAGTTTACCTATATTTATGGGAAACGAAAGTAACAGTGTGAATAATTATGCTTGGTACAGCATGTTTATATCAGGTACGTCACACCGAAGGGGTGATGTTGACACGCAGCAAAACAATATCTCACTTTTCACAAGTAGGCGATAGGTAGAACCTTCTTTGTGTTTGAGTAAAAATGCCCATACCAAAAATGAGCACCGATATATAGCGTGCAGTAGAACTGGCGGCTGATTTAAAACTATATTTGATGATTGCAACGCTCGCACGCTCGCCGTGTTCATAGGTAATAACATTGCGGTTTGAGCAGAAACCTTGGAAGTAAGCAGGCAAGCAATATGAAAAGACATCGATCGCCTAGTTAAAAGTTGATGAAGCTGCATGTGGCGCATCGCTGCTCAAGTGATCCATTCGCGCTTCATTATAAAACCAAAATAAACCTATCTACACCTGCCAGGCGCTCTCCCGGCGCAAATTAATTGCCATCAGGGTGGTAATGCAGTTCAGGTGTGATGAAACGGTTCGTTTTTACGTTCCTTTCATATAAACTCGCGCCACTCTTGCGAACATTTTTGTGAGCGCGCCGGCAAGCAGACGCCCGCGAGGCGGGCCGGCCGTGCCGGCCGGCCGGAGCAACCAATGTCTGACGACTGCAGCGCCGCCGCTGCGTTCCATGCGGAGAGGGCCCGTCTCCGGCCGGCGGTCGCGCCACTCAAAATATTCTAGTACACTCTAACGCAGGCCCCGGTAGAAAGAGGACTGTTCAGCAAATTCCACTGCTACAGCTGCATAGGTGGCAGCACTGTCGTGTTATAATACAAAATATATTTAAAAAAGGAAAGGTATATTTATCGCTTCAGAAACCACTATTATCACAAATTCCGTTGCTTATTTTAGTTTCTCAATGATAACTTTGCTTCTTTTGGCAAATAAAGCGAGTTATTGAACTACGCCGTTTCAAAACTGCACCGCATGCGTTTCAGATCTCTGAGTCTTCAAAGATCTCAAAGAGATCTTTGAGGACTCAGAGATCTCAAAGGCTGCACTTTTGCGTATTACTGCCTAGAGTTACTGTACATATTCCCCGAACCCTCAGGGAACAGAGTTGCGTCTCTGACAGAACTAAAGCCCCTCTACTTCTGGAGGTAGAGGGGCTTTAGACAGAAAGCGCCGTTCGCGCTCCCATTCGCCAACAGCGCTCACGTGCTCAAAATGCATCTTTTGGGGAAAGCCAACTTCACGGTTGTGCTTGCGCTGACGCTCGCCGCGTCACCACGGCTGCTAATTACCACCGCGCCACTACTGCCTCAGCCGAGTCCGACGTTCAGGCAGAGCTAGGCTGGCTCAAAAGCAGAAAATTTTCCTGATTGGGCACTTCGTTTTAGTACGCGGCCTGTTTCATAGTGAGAGAAGAACAAGGCAGTGCCAAATCTGCGATTCGCTCAACTGGATATCGGTGTTGGCAATCGCCAGCTCTTTCACCTGCTCTTTCACACACACACGCCACAAATATAAATAAAAGAGGAAGTGACACTTGAAGCAAAATGTTCAGCCGTGGTCAGCCGTCAAAACCAGCACTACAGGACATGTCGGCAGCTCTGTGCGACGAATTATTTCTTTCAGCTTAACAGTGCGTTTTAGAATACACGCCACACACAAAATCTGATTACATGGGTTAATTGTAACTCTCATTAACAACATTTTTGCGATATAGTAGGCATAAACGTTCATGATATGCAGGGCTCACGCCTCCTTAGTAACAGCTGGCAAGCCGGTGACCAAAATTAGACCGGAAAGGAAAAAAAAAAATGTGCACGTGTGAATACGCGCAGAGCGCTACGCAGCATAAAATTTTGAAGCTGCATCCTGTTTCTATACTACGCCAGATATACTAGATGCGTAAAATTCTCTCGGCAGATAATTTTTTTGCATTGTTTTATCTGCGCTCGTCGTTTTTCAAAGTGCCTATTTTACCTTTCATACAGCTGTGTCAATAACGATCTGAAACGAGCGTTTTGTTCATTTTATTTTGTCCTGAATGGTATTATCATTTGATATTAAGAAAATGCTTATACCGATAGTAGGGGCCATCGAACTGTTTATAACACCACTTGTGTATAAGTTGATTGTTTGTTCGAGTCCCCTTTCTGTTTCTTTTTTGGAATCGGAAATCTTTCCGGCAGCGACATGGAATAAGCGAGCGAGAAAGCGCACGTCGCCGCAGAGCCGTGCCGTCTCCTACATTCGAGAGGAACGGCTTTCTTTCTTAACGCGAATGAATGTGCAAGATGGCAGACCTACGCGCAACTCTGCTCCCGTAGGGAGCACATACACTAACTCTATTACTGCCATGATGCGGGAAACAGACTTTCATTTGTGACAGATGCACGCACTCCTCCGCGCTTTTATAAAATTAGGATAGGAGGCACGGGCAAAATAATTGTGATTTCGTTCAGGAAAGGACAACGGAGTAGGGAGAGCTGAGATTCGTGAATAGAAACAAAGGGAGACGCATATGACGACGGCAAGAACGGCTGGGCGTCCTTCGTGCTGGGGGAAAGGAAATGAAAGAGTGGAAAGGGGAAGATCGCCGTATTGGGGGGCTTTTGAATACTTGCAGTTGTTTAACGGAAACAGAACATTTAGTAGGGAACATTGAAGGAGAAAGTAGAACCATCATAAAAAAAGGTGGGAAGGAAAGGGGGCACACTTGTTCATCAAGAAGGCACTAATAAATCGGCAAAAGATACGTGAAAAAATCGTTAACTTCATAAGACCATTACAAACGTCGCATTATCATATGTAAATAATAAGCAATGACTATAAATAAAAACACATGATCATGATAATTATCAAATTATTTCTGATAACAAGCGTGGTAAAGCTTAGAAATAGGCCAAAATAACCCCAAGTGTCCAAGAATGAAGAATTTGTGTTCGTAATTGACACAAGAAAGGTTATAATGGTAATAATAATGGTGACAAAACATAGTATGCTCAATAATCACCATAATTCAGCAGAAATGACAGTGACTCGGCAAAAAAAGTTAAAACTCACAAGCTGGTGGAATGGGATCGGAAGTGAAGGAAGCGCTAAAGGATGATCGTAGAAGTAGGTCATGATGAGCATGGCTCAGCAAAAAGACAGTGACTCAGCAAAAGGCATGCAAACTAAAAAAATTGATGCAATTAGTTCGGACCCATCCCATGGAATGGGCTCCGGTTTCAGAACCCGGGACCCAGGGTTTGGACCCTTAGGTCGTTGCATTTGTGATGACGTGTTTTGACATTAGGTACTGCATCAGTACTCGCCCAGAAAACCTCATGTGTTTTGACATTACGCTCCCTTATTGCTACTGGCACCAGACATCCTCATGTGCATTGACGCTAGAGTGTCTGAGTACTGCTGGCACCAGAAATTCTCATGTGCATTGACATTAGGGTGTCTGAGTACTTCTGGCACCAGAAACCCCCATGTGCATTGACATTAGGGTTTTGATGTGAACGTAATGCCAGATGACATTAGCCATTGCAAGTCTAATGACTGTCTAATGTCACATTAAGAGTTCATTAGGTATACATTAGACTCTCAATATGTTCCTCATCTGTGCCGTCGGTAACAAGGACTGCCGTAGTGACTGCCTGAGAGTTTTAGGCTGTGGAGTGAAAGGAAAATATAGAAATTATGGTTGCCCGGTGCTCAGCGCAAGAGAAGCGGCTAATAATCAAAGGTCACGCACAAAAAAGGTTATGCGATACGCCGGTCCAAAAGAAACCACTGCCCTCTTCTCACGACAGCGTGCAGTCTCAAGGCGCATACATTCAACTTTCGTCATATGTGCGTCGTCCTAATCTCACATAACAAAGCCGACGCAATCAATCACTGCCGTTGCGATCAGTTTCAATATCTCCATCGAAATTCGACGACAGATATAAACTGGCGTGTTTCTTTTAATCCTAAGTGTTAATATGCAAGAAATCGTGATGCCCTAAAAATTTATAATGTAAACTGGCTGCCTTATAAAAGGGTTGCGACACTAAATTTTGAGGCTCTATAATGCAAGGACGGTCGTCACAAAGTCTGGGGCACAGGAAGCATTTGAAACACGCTTTTGCTTGCTTCGAAAGAATGTTTATATGCTCGTTCTGGCGATCGAGAGCCATCGCGAGCGCCGCTGACATCGACGTCGCTACGCCGAAAGCGCAAAGATACATGTAGTGACATTGTGCGACGTAACAGTTACGTACAATGGGTGGTGAATGAAAGCTCCCAGGGCGACGTGGCATCCTTTTTTTTTTGCTTTCTCCCTGCGTATATCTGGCGAAGAGAAGGCAGGGAGACAACAAGCGAACACGGCGCGAAGACCACAGAGGCCCTACACAATCTCTGTTGTGCGCTGGTGCTACTAGACAATGACGTCGCTCACAAACTCTGCAAACAGAATCGAAAACCGGAAATCTCTCGCAGATATGACGAAATATTGAATTATTTACCTAGAATATGTGAAGCTTGGAGCGTGTTTCGTGCTTCTTGGTGCAATAACAAGCGTTTGAATCAAGAAACGCAGCAGCGACAATTTTGATGTCTCCGCCTATTTAGGTTGATAATTCGGGAGGCATTTACATAATGTTGATAATTTTCACTTCAACGCAATTTTAGCAGCGACAAACTATTTTCGCCTTGACGTGGTCTAGGTTTGCGAAGAAGACACGTCTCCGTCTAGCTCTCGTGTTATTTTTGTGAAATTCTGTACATTCTAAAAAATGCCAGCCAGTATAAAACCTGCGTAGTAGCTACCACCAAGTTCATTATGCACATAAAACACGAAACTCGACTAGCGGAATGGAAGGATAATACTACAATCAATCGTCATTACAGCGACGTACTTGGGACCTGACAAACTCTTTGTCAAATAGGTCACGCTTAAAGCTTGCAGTTAAATTTGGGACGCAAAGGTACTTTTGTTCTACCAGGATTTCGCAGAATTGGCGTTCGTTACAGGGGCGCTTGACTGTACTAGAAGCGTATAGCTTCGTAGAAGCTCCGTTACCGAAATGCAACATTGATCGTCATCATGGGATCTTTGCTTCACATCTATTTTAAGAGGGAAATTGGTGTACCCTTTCCTTTTACAAGGACTTGGGAAACTAGCCTCCCCATTACCTCTTATCTTGATTTTTTTTCTTTCAGCAGGTGGAACTGTTGCTTTTCTTTCTGTTTTTTCTACAAATGAGAGGCATTTGCGGTAGATTTCTGATGTTGTACGCTATTTAATTATTTATTTATTTATTATTTATTTATTTATTTATTTATTTATTTGAAAATACCTTACAGGCCTCCAAAGAAGCATTGTGTAAGGGGGGCATTACAAAAAAAAGAGTGAACTTCCGCAGTACATTCTTCTTACAATATGCATGAGAAGCAGTCACGCACAGAGTCACAATGAGGGAGAAGTGCACTGCAAAGTAATTCATTAAAGCAGCATCGGTAATAAAAAAAATAGAATCGGGAGCTCTAGGAAAAAGAAAACATATCATAAGAAGGAAAAGTCACACTGGGCATTATTGATAGAGTCGTAACGTCAAGGAAAATTGCAGTGTTATACAGTAATAAGATTGCAGTGTTATGAAAAAAAGGTCAAGAAAATACACTCAAAAGAAAGCGACACTACTGTGCTATAGAATTCCGAAAAATATACGATAAACAGAGAGGAAACTGAGATCATGGTAGGTTAGTTTACAATTTGTTGGCGAGATAGTTTGTCACTGCGTCCCGAAATGCCTCAATATTTTTCAGAGATGCGATGCTATCTGGAAGGGAATTCCAACATCGGACTGCCCGTGGAAGCGCCGAGCAGTTGAATGCACGTGTCGACCCGTGAATGCGGCTATAGCTAAAATGATTACGAAGCCTGTGTGACGCAATGTAGGATCGTTTCAAGCATGCTGGTGTTGTTCGAGATGAATGAATGAGTGTGTGAAACAGGGAAAGCAAGGCAATGTCACGGCGAACACTCAGGGATTGCAATGAAAGGTTGATTTTGTTCTGTGTTACACTAGAATGATAGCTGAAATCGTTAGTAATGAAGCGACTTGCCCTGTTCTGAATTCGTTCTAGCGTATCATTGAGGTATTGCTGGTAAAGGGACCAAAGAGGGGAAGCGTAGTCGAGTTGAGGCCGAACGAGGATGAGGTATGCTAGTTTGCGAACATTCGAAGGAGCATTTCTTAAGTTTCGCCGTAAGTAGCCCAAGGATTGAGATGCTTTGGATGAAATGGAGGTGATATGTTCTGACCAAGAAAGATTCGGGGTGAATATAATACCTAAGTACTTATATTGTGTAGCGACTGCAACACTTTCTTTATTGATGTTGTATGAATAGAATGAAGGCGTAGGCTTCCGAGTAAAATGCATAACTTTACATTTTGACGTGTTCAATGTCATTAGCCATTTACTGCACCAGTTATCAATTTGTTCAAGGTCATGCTGAATAACCAGATGGTCTTCTTTATGTACTATTGGGCGATATACAATGCAGTCAACGGCAAATATTCTTATAGTTGAGGACACGTTGTGTGGAAGATCATTAATAAAGATGAGAAAGAGTAACGGACCGAGGACACTACCCTGTGGTACACCAGAAGATACTTCAGTTAAGGACGACGAGAAGTTATTTGCAATGGTGAACTGTTGTCGATTAGAAAGAAAGTTCCGGAGCCACGATAAAGTGAGACAGTCCAATTTAAGAGCTGAAAGTGTTGAAATAAGGCCGCAGTGCGCGACACGGTCAAACGCCTTTGAAATGTCAAGAAAGAAACAGTCGGTTTGTTGGTTATTGTTCAAGTTCGAGTGTAGGTCTGTAGTAAATTCGAGCAACTGTGTCTCGCATGAAAAGTCCTTTCTAAAACCATGTTGATTATGAAAAAAGAACTTGTTAGTCTCAAGGTGCCTGTAAATGTGCGAGGCGATAATATGTTCCAGTAACTTGCAAGAAATGCACGTCAAGGAGATTGGACGGTAGTTTTCGCAGGATGATTTATTGCCATTTTTAAATACTGGTATAATTGCCATGCTTCCCCTTTTTTTCATTTCTTAGTTGAATGGATATATTATCCTTACTCTTATTGAGGGCTGCTGTTCACAGGAAGAGTGTTGCCATCCTGCATTTCTTGTATCCGCTCTTTGTTTATGTTTCTGTATTTGTCTTCTTGCCAGATAATGTGCAGAAGGGGAACTGCTGCGCTGAAACGTGCACATATTTGGCCTTCTTTGACATTTATATTTCTTTAGTAATAAATTGAGGAGTGCAGGCCTATATATTCGCAGACAATCTCTTCGGGCTCCTGCACCCTGCGATGATTTGCTTTATCATATTATTTCTTTACTGATGTTTCTTTCTCAGCATCTGCAGTTGGCCTCCGAGTTAATAACGCGTCAGGAAATGGGCTGCACAATTAAAATTTGAGAAGTACACAAGCTCTTTGAAATACTACATGTGAAATATTGTATAGAGTAGAGTTGATATGAGAGCATAGTTTTCTTATTCTGAGCAAGCCTGTATCCATTACTATAATTGCTGAAATATCTCTTTTGGCTAGCCATACGAAATAAACATTAATATAAGCCTAAGGAAGAGCGCCTTTTTAGACCAATAAACCAATGATATGATGGATGCAGATTAAGACATATTAAGGCAAATCAAACTACTGAAAAAAATAGAACACAAATGAAGGGTGGATACTCTCACACTGAGATGTACAGTTTTGAAAAATAAATGACGCTTACGATAAACGCAACGCAAACGCAAGGAATACGGAAGCGAAGACAGGCCCCGAAGTTCGTACAGCTTTCACTGCCGTGGAACTGGCTCAGATTCTTTTCTGTTATCCGCAAGTAATAGTTCTTTCTGCGAAACGTAATTCCTATGCACGCGGCTTATTGCGGGAAATAGATTATTCCAAAATGTACATGTTAAAAAGATAATTTGAATGCGCAAGAATTAATGAAAAAGAATTGCGTCGTCAAATACAGTATTGCCCGCAAAGTATTGCGCTGGATGGATCTCTGGTGTATCAAATACAATCGAAGAAACTCCTATCACCACTGCTCACGGCTCAGTGCTAACCAATATGAAAGCTCGTAGTGAGCCTTTTTGTATAAAAACTATCAACCATATCAACCGGCAACAAACACGCCCATATGCCTGTATACACCGCAGGTTACATTTATATGTGTGAGCACAGAGAAACTCTATGAATTCCCCTTGGTTGCTGTGGCACGTGGGCGACTTGTTGGCAATTTACTTGGCTTCCTTAGTATTGTTGGTACTACTTGATCAGTAAAGTTTTTGTTCTTGTTTTTGTGCATTTGTACCCTTTGTTATTCCTTTTCTAGTTTTTGGTTATTGCATGCTGTTGACAGACGCTTAACACCATTTTACGCTCTTGTATGCCGCAGTTCCACGGAAGCGCTCATTGAGAACGTGCACGGCGGGTGTGTCCACTCAATGGAATGACATGTCAGTGGGTGGAGGAGCACCTCATGCGCAGCATCAGCATCGCGCCTCGGCTACCACGATGGGTTTACAGAAGCGTGTTCATGGCGACAGTCATGTGACCCTCGTCTGGCTCGGTGTTGGATACACGAAGCGGCCGCAGCGGTGTCATCAAGAGATAGAATTGTTTGCCCGAGGCGACTCAACCACCTCGGCGGCCGCCTTCGGTGCTCCCCTTAAGGGCAACTGGCACGCCGCTTCGTGCTGTGCAGTGCAGCGGCCGCCGGTCAAAGCTGCCGTCGTACGCTGACATGGCCACCATCAGAACCTTTCAAAAGTGACAGCCGGGCAGGAACTTCCTCTGTTCATGTCATTTGAAGCCGGTCAGCCGAACAGACAAACTTCAGCCAATGCACCGCACCAGGAAGCTGCAGAAGATGGGGACCATCCTGGAAGCTATGCACATATTTCTACGCCGTTTGATAGTGTGTTCATTTTTTCTGTCTTTACGTCTTTTATGAGCGTTGTGCGATTCGGTTTATCAGGTTCATTACAACAATTCGAGTCAACAAATATCATGTCTTGTGCTTTTTAACGCACACAAGCAAGTGGATTACAACGTCTAAAATACCATGTGCATGAGACACCTAATTACACGGCACATTTCGCCGTACTTGATAGAAATTGTCCTGATAGCACACATTGTGTGAATCGGTGCCGTGCGAAGCAGTCACGGATGCAATTACCTACGACGAATTCCTTCACATTAAGCCAACTCATACGCGTAGTTCTAAGAGTTTTGTGCATAGAGCATGAACGGATGCGTGCTTAACTTGGGCTAACCAGGAATGTCGACAGAACTACAGCGGGAGAATGGCATTTAATTATATGACGTTACGTTGGCAGTCATGTCAGTGCACAGCAGATACATTTATTTTGTGCAGGTAAAATGGATACGACGGTGGGCTGATATGCGTGTCATAAGCGTCGTTCTTGAATTCGTAGATGATTGAGCAATGTTGGACAAAGTCATGCCGAGTCATAGTGAAACACATATAATGTATATTACGCTACTATCTGAGCACATAACACGCATTACAAGCGCAATTTTTTACAGAAGCGCTATTGTTACACTTATTCTATATACCGTGTGGTCGCAACCGACGTAGCGTAGTACTAGCGTGCTTACTTGACACCTTCAATGTCCACATTCGATGCATGTGCATGTGTGCTTGTTATGGTCGTATTTTGCGCTATGCGACAAGCAGTGTGCCTTTCTTATATTTGTGTTCTAATGATATCTTAGATGTCTGTTTTAGTTAGTGCTTGTGAACGTAGGCTCTGTAAAATTCAAAAAAACCAATGGCGCATACCTCAGGCGAAGCAGTACGGCTATGGGCCCCACATGACTGCGGTACCGTTAATCTTGACGTCTGACTAGCATATCGTGTTAGTGGTGTCAAGATCAGTCTTCAATGTTCGACATCCATTTGTACCTTGCCATGCGAATGTTCGAGTACATCAGGTGAGAGAGATGATCCGGAAGGAAGCGGGAGACTGTTGTCCCCCCTTCCTTCCGGATCATCTCTGTACTATTTGCAACAAATAGTACAGAGGGAAAGGCAGGGAGGCTAGCAAGTGTAGGACAACCGGTATGTTACCCTGGGTGAGGAAAATTGGATGAAGGAGATTGAAAAATCAGAGAACCGACGACTACGCGAGTACGGAGACGTAGGCGGACAGATAGATAGATAGATAGATAGATAGATAGATAGATAGATAGATAGATAGATAGATAGATAGATAGATAGATAGATAGATAGATACGGCGAAGGTTGCTCATGTTCACCAAGAAATAATTCTCGTTTATACTTGGGGCCAGACAGCATGGTCACATAGAAGGCACTACTAAGAGTTTTATGCACCATTTTCACTAAGTGACGGGCACGTTGATCCTGTCATCAAAAGTAATATTGCTTTTCGCAACTGCGGTTATTAAACACGGCAATGTTGAGTCACTGACCCATTTAAATATCGAGGTATTGATCATGCCTTTCACTTACAGATACACCGAAACTCGGATTGTAAGGTATAATAGACTGATGAAAGCATATGGATGACCACAATAGCGTGACATGCTTTTGATGTACGTCACGTGTGAGGATTATGCGAACACGGGCTGCTCAATCCTTACAGTGCTGGTATGCGACTCTGGTGATTCAGTTTTGTTCTTGCAGTATCTGTAATAAAAAGCTAAGCAAGATAGACATTGAAAAGTTCACAAGAAAACACTTCGCAAGGGTGCAGGAAAAATGTACTTATTGTTAATTTTAACTGCCCTTACAAAAATTTCTAGTAGCATTAAATTGAATGTCTACAGACAATTGTTACTAGAACATACCAACAACTAACAGACTGTCTAGCAACAGTCTACATACTTCTCTACCATCTGCCTGTGGGCACCCTGCCTGCAATTGGCCACCAACTTCCAACAGACACCTGTTTCTAGGGTGTCTGCTGACTTCATATTAACGTCCTATAATCCTTTTTCTTTTGACACCCTAGAAACATATCTAAAGACAATTGTTACTAGAACCTACCAACAACCTACAGGGTGTCTAGCAAAGGTCTGTGTACTTCTTTACTGACTGCTTGTTGGCGTTCTGGAAACAATTGGCCACCAACAGTACATAGACGCGTGTTCATAGGCTGTCTGCTTACTTTCTACCAGTGCCCTATGAACATTTGTCTTTTGACGCCCTAGGAACATACTGCCAAAATGTTTGTAGACTTTCTGTGGATCATCTACAAACATTTGTCTCAGTATACCCTTTTAACAATTGGTTAATATATCTAGTGAGGCATGTTCATGCACACACTGTTCACATTCTCAGAATGGTCTATACCGACATATGTTACCCCGTGACAGCTTCGGTCGATATGTGTGAACGAGTTGTACAACCAAGCGTAAGCAAAATACGATACGAAGAAGTAGCAAAATAAATAATTTATTATCCTTAACTGGTACACAGCAGTAAGAAGAATAGAGAAGAGCATCAGGTAGTAAACATTAAAATAGGCAACGTAAAGCAGCCTCTACTTAGCACAAGGCGGCTAGATAAATAGATTATTAAAATAAGCAGATCTGATTTAGCCTCCCAAACACATTCGGATAGAAGTATTATTTGTTCACGAGTATTTCAACTATAAGAAAGTTCATTAATTGATAAAAAGGAAATGATAAAAGACAGTGTCATCTAACTTGAAAATTCATTCCAGTAGTAATTTACTACCAACCGCAGACACGTGGCATGGTATCATAAGCAATATGTGCTGTCAGATAGGCTTCGCACATATAAATCAGCATTCCAAGGTACACGCGTGCACACTGCTAGGCTGAAGGTATATCAACGAAGAGGATTATACGAATAATTATGCAGGAAAACTTACCACATGAGCCTCTTCGATCGATAACAAATAGAAATGTGTGAGCAAAAGAAAATATTCAAGCGCATCACACTAGCAGGACATACAAGACTGGAAATAGTTCATCACTGGTCAGAAGATATAACAAAAGTCCAACGAGACGCAGAAGTAGTTACTACTTGGCCTTGTCGCCCCGCCACGGTGGTCTAGTGGCTAAGGTACTCGGCTGCTGATCCGAGGGTCGCGGGATCGAATCCCGGCCGCGGCGGCTGCATTTCGATGGAGGCGAAATGTTGAGGCCCGTGTGCTGTGCGATGTCAGTGCACGTTAAAGAACCCCAGGTGGTCGAAATTTCCGAAGCCCTCCACTACGGCGTCTCTCATAATCAGAACTGGTTTTGGGACGTAAAACCCCACAAAACAACAAATACTTGGCCTTGTCTTTGCTGTATGCAGGTTGCAGCGATCTTGGCTTAAAACAGTGGAGGGCTTGTACCGGGTGTCCGTTTTCTTGCCTAAAGCACATCCTAATAGCTTCGCCCTTCGGCAACACCACATAGTTTTGGGCCACTCATATCCAGGCACTCACACATATCGAATATATCCAGGAGCTCACACATGTCGAAAAAC
The DNA here is from genome assembly GCA_013339685.2 of Hyalomma asiaticum. Taxonomy (NCBI): domain Eukaryota; kingdom Metazoa; phylum Arthropoda; class Arachnida; order Ixodida; family Ixodidae; genus Hyalomma; species Hyalomma asiaticum. The sequence continues at coordinate 27,062 of JABSTT010001856.1, forward strand.
TCAACGGCTTGGGCTGGCATCCCCGACACACGGCATGTCCAAGCAAAACTGCCAGACCGGTGACACAGCACGTGCACGCCGTTCTCCCTCTCTCAACACCCCTTTCCTCGCTGTGCGCCAACAGCGGACGGAGAGCTTTGGCACAATGGATATTCGAGGAACCGCATCAGGGGAAGGGGGGGGGGGGACTGCCGGACTTGCTCCTCCTTGCAAACTAGTAGTACTGGTCAGGAATTTTGTTCACGCAGCATGTGCCAGCGTGGCGTGCCTTTCGGCACGGTTTGGAAGGTCGTTTTGAAGGACCTTGGTTTTACCATTGCTGAGTAAAACTGACATCCGCGAAGTCTTCGATGCGCGTTTTTTTTTTCTTTTGCTTGACATGCAGTATTACTGCTACTGCTGCTATCACTATAATTCCGCCTGGTCAAACTTTGAGAAGGCAGAATTATTTGACATCTTCGAAACAAGTGTGCTTGCCACGCTTGACGGCTACATGCATGTGTTCATACTTACGCGCACACACAAGGAAAGCAGCTAGCCGTGTATTTGATGAGCGTGCGAGCCACAAAGCAAATGCTCGGGAAAAAATGAGCCTGCACAAAGCTTTAAACATAATATCCACAAGGGCTTTGATGTGGCAGATTGTTATGAAAAGGAAATCTGCGGGAATTAGAGAAATATGAAAGCCGCGCAATTAACTCATTATGAGATTGTACCAGCTTATGTGCGATAGCAATTCACTGCTCCGTGCTGGTAGCAAGATGAGCTATTGTTGCTGTTTTACGTTGTTTTTCTTTTTTTTTTGCCAGCGAGCAAAGCACATATTAAACGTTAACAGCTGCCACAAATCTGTCTGGTTAAGCAAAATAATGTTAGTGTTGAAACGAGATGACACCAGCGTAGGCCCCTGCTTCGTTTCTTTTTTTTTTACCTGAAACGCAAAAAACCGAACGTTTCGGGGTCAGCTCAGACCCTTTTGGTGTGAGTGCTGGTCTTTGAATCTTTGTGCAAGGCGGCCGTATCAAAGAAGTGTGTCATCTGTTAGTTTGAACTGCAGAAAAAAGAGAGTATACGTGAAGGTGAAAGTCTGGAAAGACGTTAGAAGTGCCCACTAGAACAGTGCTTGCGGGCTGTCTCAATTATACTAGTTATCTTGACAAATGGAAAATTGATTAACATCTCTCATGTTATTTTTAAGTGCAAAAGCAGCTTACACTACGCGTGGCGAACAAGTTAGCTCTGGTGCACTTGTAGGCGACATAGACTTTGTGTTCAGGCAAGTGCAGCTGCAATCATCAACATGTCCTGCGGGAAATATCAAAGAATCGCTGTGTACAGGTTAAACGTTCTACGACTTCTCACTTTTAGGTAAAGAAAGTTCTTTATGCGAAATTCCGAAGGAAGTAATTTGATGGTGTGCTTAAATTATTTATACAATAATAAGACTGAAGCAATTTGACGGTGCATTTAAAATAGTCTTTATATAGAAGTAAGAACGAAGCCATTTGATGATGTATTTAAAACGTTCTTTATACAGAATTAAGAGGGAATTATTTATATGTGATGACTAAAAAATTCTTTATACAAAAGTAAGTAGGAAGCCTTTAGACAGTGTAGTTAGAATATTCTTTTTACAAAAGTAAGTAGGGAGCCTTTCGACAGTGTAGTTAGAATATTCTTTATACAGAAGTAAGAGAGAAGTCCTTAGACGTTCTAGCTAAAAAATTCTTTATACAGAAGTAAGTAGTAGGTCTGTAGACGTTCTACGAACAAGTGTTACTACAGTGTAAATGTCTGTAGACTGTCAGTACAGTCAATAGAAAGTTCATAGGTGGTCTACTCAATGTCAACAGGCATTTTTGTATGGGTGACAACTGAAATATAGACGCATCATGCATATAGACGCCGAAGGCAGCCTACCATGCACTAGAAGGATTAAAAATCCAACCCATGTCGCCTTCGTGCCAAGTGAGCCTGCTAGCAGCCGTCCAACCCTGCTCCTTCCACGCAGAAGAGCTGTAGTTTGTGTAGCAAGCACAAGCAACCCCACTTGGAAATTTTTTCAACGCGCTTGTGTGTTTCTTGTTATGCTCTTACAACCGGAAAGTACATGGCGTTTCGAAAGTGATAAGTCAATGGTGGACATGAAAGGCGCCACGGACCCGTCTTAAGTTTCGTCGACGTTTGCAGCAGACATTTTCGGCGGCGCACTCGGACCGGCAAGCCGGGCCATGGGTTGCAAATACAGGTCATTAAGTAAGTATGATTTGGTCATTCTCACTGTGTGCTCTCACTATCATAATCACTCTAACCTAACCTGCGTGACTTATGAGCATTGCTTAACGAATTTCGATAATTGCTTTTCTGACAGGCAACTCACTTTCATTGTTTTAGTCGTGAACATGACGAAGCCTGGCTATTGTGCTCGTTATGCCTTAGTCATGTCGATCCCTAAGAAGAATTTCATACATGGCGATAACAGGAATTGGGCATATGTGGCTATGTATGGCACGTGCCCGTATGTGGCCCTATTTGACCAAATCGTGATAGAAACGTATATGCAGTATAAGACCAACACGGGGAATGCCATGTAAGCCTGTGATGTGTATTGGGGAAATACCGCTAATTACCGACACGTGCCATATATAGCTAGATATGCATATATGGCCATATATGCATATCTGGCTATATATGGCACGTGTTTGTACGTGGCCGTGCTTGCGCAATACGTATCGGAGTCTTACTTCGCACTCGTCCTGTTGGTCTTTCATCGCCAAATGCGTTTCTGTCACGATCTGTTGAAATAGGGCCACATACGGGCACGTGGCATATATAGCCACACATGTCTAGTTCCTGATATAACCTTATTTCGTAAGGGGAATTAAGAGTTCGCTTTATGTATAATGTTCCATGATTAGTCGCCGATTTCTCAATGTACCTTTTGTTCTGATAGACTTCCATAATTTTGGAACCACCCTATTTTAAACTGTGACTGAGATATTAAGGTTACTCTATGTGAGACATTAAGGCGAGAGCGAGACCTTTGTTAGGAAAGAACGGCATTCCTATTATGAGCTGAGTTATCGTACAACACTAACGCAAACAAAAAAGAGTGGACACGGTCCGCGGTTTCCCGCACAACCCGAAGCAATTCCGATGGCGACTGTCCTGCAATTCAATCATATCCCGTAAATAGCAAGTGAAGTACGTAGGTAATTTCCACGCTGTTTAGAAAAAGCGAAACCAAGATATTCCTGAAACACACACAACGAATGAGCGCGCCCGGATGGAGAGGCCGGTGAGGAAACAGTCCAAGATGATGCCGCCGCTTGAGGGCGCTAGCGGCACTTTATTGCGGCGAACACGAGGGATTCAGTGAAAGGGTCCATGCTTTGGGAAAAGTTTGGGCAATCGTATGGTGATCGCGGTTCCCTAAGTCTAACTACGCAGCCTTTCGTTGAGAAAAAACTTCCGTTAAAAGCAGAGGTGTTTAACAAGCAAATTTGCCCTCATATTGAAACCGCCTCTCTTTAACTGGACTCTTAGTTCACAGAGGATGTACCGATACTAGGAAAGATGGAGCGAAGTAGATTATGGTGCTAATGTGCGCTGATAGTTAGCGATTTGGTAATCGCAGCGGAGGTAAGCAGCGTGGTGTAGTAGAAGTACAACTACGGCGGCTGCAAAATAAGTGTTGTGCGTTGCGAATCCCTGTGTACTTGGAGCACAAAGACCGCTGTCGACAAGCAACTGATGCGCTTCTCGATGCACTTAAACTCGCGTTCACCATACAATCCGCAGAAAACCTCTTTGTTTTCGCATGCAAGGTTCTCAGATTACGTAAGACGCTCGTTTATGATGGGTACGCGAGATCTCTTTGGAGTGCAAAGCAATGCCTCCGGAGAAATGTGAGTCGTTAGAGGACTTCGGCATCTCTACAACTGACTAGGATTAGTGGGCAGTGACGAGGTGCTACTGATCTCTACCAGTGACGGGCTTACATATTCACAAAAACCCAACCCATCTGCTACCGCTCGATTCGCTAGGCTGCCGCTCATGCATTCCACAGAATCGCGATGCCTGGTTTCCCATTCGTCTTATACCAACACCTATGACAGTCACGTTAAAGCGGAATAATTAGAATAGAGTAATTAGAATGACAGCGATAGAATTAACGGTCCTAAAAATAGTCCCACTGCCTTTTCCAGCAATATGAGGGGATCTGAAGATAAAAAATATCTTTGCAAACATGACACACTTAAAATAGAGAGTGAAAGGACAGAATAGAGGGCGTAAGAAAAGGTTTTGTGAAGTCTTTCTTTAAGGTTCTTTAGCGTGACACCTTCTACGGTTGCTTGTGTGTTGGTCTTGATTCCTGAATTCGTATATCGCGAAAATATCTAAAGAAAGATCTTAGGGCTTAGGGCATAAGTTACGCAGTGCTATGAGATCTTTCTTTCTTTTATTGGAATGTCTAACATATTATTATTATTATTATTATTATTATTGTTGTTGTTGTTGTCCGCCAGACACCCAGAGTGAATTTAGGGTCATGGATCTTTGTTAAATTTTCATTCAGAATTGCTTTTCCTGGGTGCAAAGGTGAAAGGTGTCGCGTAGTTTTTCAACATGTGATGTGACTTGGCGGCAGCACTTTGTCCAATATATTGGACATTGGGACTCTAGGGGGACTTTTTTGGGGAACAGAGAATAGGGTGTAGTCGAGGCCAGTGACCGAAAAAAAAGACATCTCGCAGCACAACTATACTTTTATTTGCGGCTTCCAAACCGGGAATACAATTAATAATGGTCGCGTAAATTCCAGTCTCACAGGGCCTATTACCTACAAGGGAAAATACGTGAAGTTTAAATATAATGAGGAGAAAACTGGAGCGAAAAACGTATTACTCTCTGTAAAGTGTCAAGAGAGCGCATGAGCGCAATGTCGTGTTTTTTGTTGTCATTGAGACCCATTGTTCATTATATTGGACATTGTCAAATACGCAACGCATGCAAAAAAACTACCACATTCTTTGCTTAAATATAAAATTCTTTGTGTGCTTCAACCTCTTACGAACACAAATCAATGTTTAAATATGCTTTAAGACATACGAGAATGAATAGAAATCCAGTTACTTCCTAGGCGGCAGCCGTAAAAGTTGTTCGTGCTCAATGACGTCATTTCGAGTGCTCCTGAGAGGCTGGAAACACGCCGACGTATTCACTGGATGGCAGCAGGGGTCCCACGAGAAGACGACAAAATGTTTTCCGGGAGGAGGCAAGCGCTTTGAAAGCCGTGGTGCGCTGTGTTACAGTGTCCAATATATTGCACAAGTTTCCCATTTCCGGGTCTCATGATGTTATTATTATTATTATTATTATTATTATTATTATTATTATTATTATTATTACTCATGACTGCAATGGTAGGTATAAGTTTCTTATGTCTCTCCTTCGTGTTCCTCGGTGAAATTGGTCTTGTATTTCTGGTGACTTGTTCAAGAACGTTGTATTTCGTTGGCGTTCTTAATTACGCAACAGAAGCATCATGGAAATAGCAGACACCAAATTATGCTGCCGATTTCGATCCACAACTTTCAGTTTGCGCGCGTAAGACTTTGTGCCCTCTCGAGAGTGCTCATACTGTAACCATTAAGAAACAATTTACCACATTTTCCAATGTGTTTCTGCTTCAGTATATTACGGAAACGAATACTGTAACCACACCGTAAGAATTCGGGCTTAAGGCTTATAAATCCAAATAATTTGTCTCACGCGTTTGCTTAGCGGCAGAGAGATGGCGATGGTTGTTCCGCTGCCAGGATATTATTTTACAGACTATACAATCTCGCTGTACTTCATTTTGCTGTAAAGGTATATTTAGAGAAACCACTGCGAATTCCTTGGTGCATACTTTTACTACAATATGAATAGAACAGCCCACAAAATTTATTTAGAGAACAAACAGCTTATAAAAAAATGTTTTCTCGTTTTCTCTTTATTGACTATGCGCCATAGAAAAAGGGAAGCGAAGAAGAAGAAGAATAACGCGAGCCGCACGAGACGGCACGTATGCCATCGCGCATGCAAACTGTCGGCCGGCAGCGTTCTATTCTGTCGTGGCCTGCGTATCATTCCATTTTTAAAGGTACAATTTAGGCATTTTATTCAGTGATAGCTTATCACGTAAAATTGCCTCGCCATGTGGACGTGTGCACTGCATTTAGATGAATATGCCGATTCATGTTCATGAGAAAGTTGTGGTCTGCGATGGTAATGCTCGCTTATTGTTTTTTTTTTTTCAACCTTCGCATTTGCAGTAGCCGCCGTTCTCGACGTTGGTGGACGCGTGCCTGCCAGCGCCATAGACCGTGAAAACGGTGTTTTCACTTCAACGCTGACCCCATCGGGTAAGGCTATTTGTTTTTCGCGCTTACCTAAGCCTCTTGAGTATGTTCGCGGCATCCCTGAAGCGACATGTATACTAGACAAGGCTGTGGTGGAGGCGGACTCCGATGAATATACGAACTGTCCTCGAACTCGGTTTTTAAGTTATTTCGTTAAGCGGCGCTAGGCGTACTCAACAGCATGGACACAGTGCACCTACTACGCCAAGATGAATAGAGTGCGCTGTACCGTATTTCCAGTGTGTACTTAATTAGGGAAAAGAGCTAAGCGTTATTTCTCGAAACATCACAACCCCTTCTAGAACACGTCGTTTAAAGATGGACATACCCTTGTTGAGACACACCGATGAACAATTGTTCACCCATATGATTTTTTTACGCACAAATAAGGTCACTGCGCTCTGTGGATCCTCATGATTTAAATGAATGTCGGCATCCTCTGCTATAAGTACGTAAACTCGGGTTAACGCGAACGAATCGCGAAGAGCAGGTAGTTTTTTTTTCTTTCAGAATGGTAACTTTTACGCGAAGGTGCATACAGGAGTTGTTTTGATTGGCGTATAGTCATACTGGCTTGGAGGGATAAAGCTTTAATATTTTAGTGAACAAACGCTTAGAAGAATTTAGCCGTTTAACTATGAGTGAATGAGAACAGAAACACATGCAGTGGATCCCCAGAATTAGGTTTGGTAAGACGGCAATCGCGCGTCTTATACGGGATCGCTTCATTAAACCGACAGAAGATGGCATATAATTCATTTAAAAGAAGGTATTCGTAAACGTTCTAATCCTATTTGACTTGTTCTCAGAGCCGATGATGTTTCAAGAGAAATGTGTTTTGCTGCTCCATTTCTTGCTGTGACCACCACACATATGTTATTTCTGTTAGAGGAACCGCTAATCTTTTCTTTATCTCTCCGGCCTCTCCTCTGATACCAATTGATTTGTACGTCCATCTCGGTGTACACGATAAGAGAGCGCTCACATCCACCTAGCTTCGAGATAATGCAACCTAACACCACATTGCCAAATAGGACGATTACTTGCTAAGGTACACGACATGGATATCGCACTGTATGAATCACCTTTAGTACTTGTCTCGGAGTCCTAAATTTGGATTTGCATTCAAGTTTACAGAACGCACATACCTCATGTAGCGCTAACATCCGCTTTGGCATTTGTCAGTTATTCGTGGCAGGGACCGCATGCTTAGATGATCGGAAATCTCAAATATCTCCGTAGTGTCGTATATAGCGCGAGCTTGTTGTGTTGTGGAGAAAGAAAATTCAAATATCCACGTCTTCATTTGACAAAAGAGACTCGATGCTATAACATAGGTATTGCCGCCAAAAGCGGTCATGTACGATTACGTCCCCAGGCATGTAATACATGTCACAACTGCAGAGCTGCCTTCTGCTTAGAGAGGAGATGAAGAGTGCCGTGGTTAATAGGGGAATTTAGCGTGCCCAATATGCTATCCCTTAGCGCATAGCCAAACACCACGCACAACGAACTTCCCTGTTGTCTTGATGTAATAGTGAAGTATGACATACACACATGGCAAGGTTTAAATGCCTTATTTGAAAGAGTACGCCATTCTCTGACCACGAAGTAATTTGATAAAGACCTATCGCCTGCAATCTCAGGTGCCTAATACCTTAACGCCTTTAGCCCTAATCGCTTATCTGCGCAAGCAGAATGCAGACGAATACCTGCCAGAAACACTCAACAGTAGAATAAATGCGAAACAATCTGCAGCGCAGCAGTCAAGCTCCGTGGGACAACCGTGGCAGAGCTGGAGGCCGCGGTTCCAACTGTGAGTCAAGCGATGGGACATGGTCAGGGAGTGATGGGTCTGCAAGGGTACTGCGGTCGCCATCTGCCCCCACCGCCACCAACCTTGGGCGCCACTCGAGATGAGAAGACCGAACGAGAACTCCGTTGCATCAGCATCGGTCGTGGATTTCATGTGCGCCACGACATGCCCAAATGGCTTTGGTTCGAGTGTGCAAGCTTTCCTGCCAGCCTCGATGACATTATGAAGGTGAGCTACTAATGAGACATTTACTCGAGCAGCTGCATTATTACTGCGCAAATTGCTACCGATCAACGTAACCGTAGCTTGGCATGCAGTTAGTAACGTTTATAGAGGTTGTTTTTTATGTATAAATATAATACTAGGCGTCATATCATCTCTAACACCAACATCAGCCTCATCAGGCGACTATATTGTAGTGCAATAAGACGGCCTCCCCTATTGACCTGCGATTTGCTGCTTTCTGCAAGAGGTGATTCCTAATTAGGCCGGCTCACCACATGAAATCATCACTCCAGCGCAGCTTTCGCCTCTCGGGGCTGAAGTTTCCATTTCTGGGTATTGACTACGCTGCTGCCACTGTATATTGATTGCGTGTCCTACGCATTATCTGACCTGTTCAGGTTACGTTTGCCCTTACCAGTAACAAGCGCACCTCTGCTTCATCTCTTATCCGCTCTGCTCACTCTGCGAAGCCATAAACTTCTCGAGTTGGTGATTTTCTAATTTGATACACCGTTTGTTAGCGCGAGTCAAATGCAATCGTTGGAGATCTCCTCCTTTGAAGGCAGTACGAAGTTGGAGGAAAAGGTTTGTGAAAGTTCAGCGAAAGCGCTCCAGCTCGCAATTATCCTGCCGAAATTTCGACTTACGTCGCGAGGTTCCTCTGTTAGTAACTGCCCACAAACCCATGCTCTTCCGTGGATTCCATAATTTGGTCGCCAATCATGTGCTCTCTTCTCGCCAGACCATCAACAAACATTGTCGCTGTCTTCTACACAGAGTCTTATCTTGACAGCTAACTTCAAGCTTCCTCGTTTTAATCTATCAATATATCTTCGGCAACTGGGCGCCACCATTGCGAAAAAAGACGACGTCATTCGCACATCCAAAACGGACGGATTATCTTTCGTCAACTTTTATAACCATTGGTATAGTCGTTATATATTTCTCTGTGTGAATATTAGAGAGACTGTTTCTCCTTAGCTGATCTCTTTCTTGACCCCGACTTATTTGTCTACTTGTCGAGAAGCAATGTATCTAGGAACCTTTGTAGATTATAGGTATGGTATTGAAGGTATATGAGGAACCCCTTGAAGATGTAAATCCTATCGAACGGCTTGCGCCTCTTTCAAGTCGAGTGCCGTTTCGCACTGAGCAGTGTGAACATGTACACCTTTATGTACAGGAGAATTCTAAAAAAAATGGACGATCAGACGGCAGTTGTCCACTGCGAAGCATGCTTTGGCGAATGGACCTTACTCTGTGTTTTAAATAAGATAAGCGCTACTGTTATTCCTTCTCAAACTACATTCGTGAATATTTTGCATAGTGATAGATGAGACTGGAATGTCTTCTTTCTTTGCACTAAGACTGTTCTGGCGCTCTTCCAGCGTACTGGTACATAGATGCCTTGAAAGGCCTTTTCAAAAGAGTTGAATATTTATTGGATATAAAACATTCTCCTGGTGCGACCATATGGACTGTTTGTCGACTTCGATGACCCCTTTTTTCGGGAGGGGGGATACCGCGCATGGTTTGTCCAACCACATATATAACTGCACAAGACACAAAAGAAAACTGTCCTCGTTAGTTTGGATTTCTATAAAGACTGGCGGTGTTTTTTCTGAGTTGTAGCAGAATAACGGTTTTCTTCAAACAACATAAAGATCGCTCTTCTAATTTCAGGTATCGTTCCCAATATATATATATATATATATATATATATATATATATATATATATATATATATTGGGAAGTCCATTGTCATATATGGTAGCCAAGGCTTCGAATAGAGTAACCAGCCTGACCATGTGGTGACGTATATCCTCTAATACAAGTTAAGAAGATGAAGCCCAAATCACCCGTCCATGCGCTTAGCTACCTAAACCTACATCTCACAGGCACCAAATCGTAAATGTTCCCTGTGTTTATTTCGAAGTTGCTAAAGATGGGAGACAATATTGGCTCAGCGGCCTGGAGCTTCGATGTGCCCCACTCCCGCGAAGAGCGCGCTGCTTTGCGACATTCATTACAGACTAAACAGGATGCGCATGCGCGTACTTGTAAAATTAAAGCGATATGCCGATGGATGTGGGTAACTGAATAAATAATGATGCCTCTCTAGTTTGTGAACTACCTCCTTTTCTACGTTTTGCCTAAGATCACGATGAACGTACGCTGCATATTTCGCGAGAATTCTTGAGAACTCAAAAAAAATCCTTAATAGATTCCTTTCTGTACCTTGGTTCATTTTTTTACGAGGCAACGATACCACACAACGATTATTGCATCTTGTCTATGACAGTTTTAGGCAGCCGGGTCTGACATTTACTCAGGCAAAGATTCCGCACATGCGGAGCACCATCTGTTCATAGGTTACCGTAAAAGGTGACGATACGGTTCTTGAGGAAGCGTGCCGTGTAATTTGTACCATTAACGAGAATGCTTGAGCGTTCATTCATAGCGTAGTGTCCAACATTCCTCGGCTCGAATCTCGGAAACAAATTGTTCAGCGCCACTATACAAGATGGGACGACAAACAGAAAGGACACGGTCGTGGAACAACGTGCTGGTAATTGCAGCCTACGCTAAGACAATGTGGGCCACATTGTTGGAGTTGCATCTAACAGCAAAAAGTGCAGGTGTGCTTAGAAAATCTGTAACGGCAGGCTGGGAAAGTGTGCACTAATTTCATTGTAAGCTTGTGCTTTTTACGATTCACACTATACCGTAATATGTAACAGCTAGCAAACCCTTCATAACATATCATTGCCAGAACGGAGAAATAAAGTGGAAATGTTTTGGCTGTAGACTGGAGGCCGGGCGCGACGATATGGCAACGGAGCAATTTTGCACGCTAAGAGCACGTCCAGAACAGAAGCTTCTGCGCGAATTAGATGCATGTGCAATACGTAACAGCACTCGTGCCCGTCACGATGGTGTTATTGGCTATGGCGCTAGACTGCTTATGTGAATTTCACGGGAAATAAAAACAGCCACACGGCCTGCATTTCGGTAGAGGCGAAATGTGTAGGCCCGTGTACTGTGCGCTGTCAGTGCATGCTGAAAACGCCAATGTGGTGGACCTTTTTCTAATCCCTCCTATAGGGCCTCTGTCTTAATCATAACGTGGTTTTCAGATGTAAAACCCCCTAAATATTAAAACATTTGCGGGGAAAGGCGCTGTAGATACACACAGGTTCCTCATGTCTTAAGCCCTTATATTTATTTCTCAGGTGACAGCCAATTCAAGAATAGAGTGTCTAAATACGCTTCTTCGCAACGAGTGGCAGTCTGCTAGTTCCTGCCAGGGCAATCATGTTCATCACGGGCTCCAATTCGCTGGTGAGTACCCGGAAATATTTTATTTGATTTTTTAACATTTAATTGAGCGCACCAGTTTGAAGAGAATTCGCATGCCACTGCGCTCAATAGGGTGCTCATATCTTAAAGTTCCAAAAATTTCCGCACAATTCAAAAATTTTTCGCTCGTTTTAATTGCTGATATCGAAACAACGGGCGCTCAGAAATGGCGCAGCTGCGTTCCGTCCGACAGGAATATTCCGCTGCAAAAAGTGACGTAACTTGAATAAAGGTGCATCGCAAGAGAATTTGGCCAGTGAAAATGGCAAGTTATTTTAACTAAACAATGTGATGCATACTGGCTTGTTCTTTAAATATCAATGGGCGCAAAACACTGTTTCGCGTCTCTGCGGCCGGTGACAAGGACTGCCGAAGTGACTGCCTGAGAGTTCTAGGCTGTCGAGTGAAAGGAAAACAGAAATTATGGTTCCCCGGTGCTAAGCGCAAAAGAAACGGCTAATCATCAAAGGTCACGCACAAAAAAGTGTTATGCGATACGCCGGTCCAAGAGAAACCACTGTCCTCTTCTCACGACAGCGTGCAGTCTCAAGGCGCATTCATTCAACTTTCGTCACTTGTGCGTCGTCCTAATCTCACATAACAAAGCGGACGCAATCTCCCACTGCCGTTGCGCTCAGTTTCAATATCTCCATCGAAATTCGACGACTGAGATATTAACTTGCGAGCTTCTTTCAATCCTAAGTGTTAATATGCAACAAATCGTGATGCCCTAAATATTTATTATGTAAACTGGCTGCCTTATAAAAGGGTTGCGACACTAAATTTTGAGGCACTATAATGCGATGACAGTCGTCACGAAGTCCAGGGCGCAGGAAGCATTTAAAACATGCTTATGCTTGGTTAGAATGTTTATATGCTCGTTCTGGCGATCGGGAGCCATCGCGAGCGCCGCTGACATCGACGTCGCGACGCCGAAAGCGCAAAGATACATGTAGTGACATTGTGCGACGTAACAGTTACGTACAATGGGTGGTGAATGAAAGCTCCCAGGCCGACGTGGCATCCTTTTATTTTTTTTTGCTTTCTCCCTGCGTATATCTGGCGAAGAGAAGGCAGGGAGACAACAAGCGAACACGGCGCGAAGACCACAGAGGCCCTACACAATCTCTGTTGTGCGCTGGTGCTACTAGACAATGACGTCGCTCACAAACTCTGCAAACAGAATCGAAAACCGGAAATCTCTCGCAGATATGACGAAATATTGAATTATTTACCTAGAATATGTGAAGCTTGGAGCGTGTTTCGTGCTTCTTGGTGCAATAACAAGCGTTTGAAGTAAAGAACGCAGGAGCGACAATTTTGATGTCTCCGCCTATTTAAGTTGATAATTCGAGAGGCATTTACATAATGTTGATAATTTTCACTTCAACGCAATTTCAGCAGCGACAAACTATTTTCGCCTTGACGTGGTCTAGGTTTGCGATGAAGACACGTCTCCGTCTAGCTCTCGTGTTATTTTTGTGAAAATCTGTACATTCTAAAAAATGCCAGCCAGTATAAAACCTGCGTAGTAGCTACCACCAAGTTCATTATGCACATAAAACACGAAACTCGACTAGCGGAATGGAAGGATAATACTACAATCAATCGTCATTACAGCGACGTACTTGGGACCTGACAAACTCTTTGTCAAATAGGTTACGCTTAAAGCTTGCAGTTACTTTGGGACGCAAAGGTACTCTTATTCTACCAGTGATTTCGCAGAAGTGGCGTTCGTTACAGGGGCGCTTGACTGTACTAGAAGCGTATAGCTTCGTAGAAGCTCCGTTACCGAAATGCAACATTTATCGTCGATTCATCATCATGGAGACTTTAGAAAGTAGGGTTGGAAGGTTTTATTGCATTTGCGTTTCCACTGTAATGAATCTCGGCAGATCATACTACACCCGAGGCATGCTGATTCGGTGCGGGCCACGGAGCGCCGTTTCCGATGGATGTGCAATGCATGACAGGGATTTTCATTGGAAGACAAAAAAAAAACATCAGATCGTTGGCATTTCGGGGCCATCCATTACACGGCGTGGCTTACGATCATGCCACGCTTCTGTACCGGAAAATACAACTATATCGCATCCTATCACACCGCTGAACCGTGCGCGTGTTAGTTATACGGTTCACGTCAAGAATTAGCTCGCAATACAAACAAGAGCCAAAGGAGTTAACTCTTCGCGTTTACAAGCACAGGCACGTTTCGGTGCCGTGGTGGAATGAAAACTACGAATAACTTCTGTGCTTAAAACAAAAGTGAGTACCACAAGGCGTCATCATGGAATCTTTGCTTCACATCTATTTTAAGAGGGAAATTGGTGTACCCTTTCCTTTTACAAGGACTTGGGAAACTAGCCTCCCCATTACTTCTTATCTTGATTTGTTTTTCTTTCAGCAGGTGCAACTGTTTCTTTTCTTTCTGTTTTACCTGCAAATGAGAGGCATTTGCGGTAGATTTCTGATGTTGTACGCTATTTATTTATTTATTTATTTATTTATTTATTTATTTGAAAATACCTTACAGGCCTCCAAAGAAGCATTGTGTAAGGGGGGCATTACAAAAAAAGAGTGAACTTCCGCAGTACATTCTTCTTACAATATGCATGAGAAGCAGTCACGCACAGAGTCACAATGAGGGAGAAGTGCACTGCAAAGTAATTCATTAAAGCAGCATCGGTAATAAAAAAAATAAAATCGGGAGCTCTAGGAAAAAGAAAACATATCATAAGAAGGAAAAGTCACACTGGGCATTATTGATAGAGTCGTAACGTCAAGGAAAATTGCAGTGTTATACAGTAATAAGATTGCAGTGTTATGAAAAAAAGGTCAAGAAAATACACTCAAAAGAAAGCGACACTACTGTGCTATAGAATTCCGAAAAATATACGATAAAACAGAGAGGAAACTGAGATCATGGTAGGTTAGTTTACAATTTGTTGGCGAGATAGTTTGTCACTGCGTCCCGAAATGCCTCAATATTTTTCAGAGATGCGATGCTATCTGGAAGGGAATTCCAACATCGGACTGCCCGTGGAAGCGCAGAGCAGTTGAATGCACGTGTCGACCCGTGAATGCGGCTATAGCTAAAATGATTACGAAGCCTGTGTGACGCAATGTAGGATCGTTTCAAGCATGCTGGTGTTGTTCGAGATGAATGAATGAGTGTGTGAAACAGGGAAAGCAAGGCAATGTCACGGCGAACACTCAGGGATTGCAATGAAAGGTTGATTTTGTTCTGTGTTACACTAGAATGATAGCTGAAATCGTTAGTAATGAAGCGACTTGCCCTGTTCTGAATTCGTTCTAGCGTATCATTGAGGTATTGCTGGTAAAGGGACCAAAGAGGGGAAGCGTAGCCGAGTTGAGGCCGAACGATGATGAGGTATGCTAGTTTGCGAACATTCGAAGGAGCATTTCTTAAGTTTCGCCGTAAGTAGCCCAAGGATTGAGATGCTTTGGATGAAATGGAGGTGATATGTTCTGACCAAGAAAGATTCGGGGTGAATATAATACCTAAGTACTTATATTGTGTAGCGACTGCAACACTTTCTTTATTGATATTGTATGAATAGAATGAAGGCGTAGGCTTCCGAGTAAAATGCATAACTTTACATTTTGACGTGTTCAATGTCATTAGCCATTTACTGCACCAGTTATCAATTTGTTCAAGGTCATGCTGAATAACCAGATGGTCTTCTTTATGTACTATTGGGCGATATACAATGCAGTCAACGGCAAATATTCTTATAGTTGAGGACACGTTGTGTGGAAGATCATTAATAAAGATGAGAAAGAGTAACGGACCGAGGACACTACCCTGTGGTACACCAGAAGATACTTCAGTTAAGGACGATGAGAAGTTATTTGCAATGGTGAACTGTTGTCGATTAGAAAGAAAGTTCCGGAGCCATGATAAAGTGAGACAGTCTAATTTAAGAGCTGAAAGTTTTCAATTAAGGCGGCAGTGCGCGACACGGTCAAACGCCTTTGAAAAGTCAAGAAAGAAACAGTCGGTTTCTTGGTTATTGTTCAAGTTCGAGTGTAGGTCTGTAGTAAATTCGAGCAACTGTGTCTCGCATGAAAAGTCCTTTCTAAAACCATGTTGATTATGAAAAATGAACTTGTTAGTCTCAAGGTGCCTGTAAATGTGCGAGGCGATAATATGTTCCAGTAACTTGCAAGAAATGCACGTCAAGGAGATTGGACGGTAGTTTTCGCAGGATGATTTAATGCCATTTTTAAATACTGGTATAATTGCCATGCTTCCCCATTTTTCATTTCTTAGTTGAATGGATATATTATCCTTACTCTTATTGAGGGCTACTGTTCACAGGAAGAGTGTTGCCGTCCTGCATTTCTTGTATCCGCTCTTTGTTTATGTTTCTGTATTTGTCTTCTTGCCAGATAATGTGTAGAAGGGGAATTGCTGCGCTGAAACGTGCACATATTTGGCCCTCTTTGACATTTATATTTCTTTAGTAAGAAATCGAGGAGTGCATGCCTATATATTCGCAGACAATCTCTTCGGGCTCCTGCACCCTGCAATGATTTGCTTTATCATATTATTTCTTTACTGATGTTTCTTTCTCAGCATCTGCAGTTGGCCTCCAAGTTAAAAACGCGTCAGGAAATGGGCTGCACAATTAAAATTTGAGAAGTACACAAGCTCTTTGAAATACTACATGTGAAATATTGTATATAGTAGAGTTGATATGAGAGCATAGTTTTCTTATTCTGAGCAAGCCTGTATCCATTACTATAATTGCTGAAATATCTCTTTTGGCTAGCCCTACGAAATAAACATTAATATAAGCCTAAGGAAGAGCGCCTTTTTAGACCAATAAACCAATGATATGATGGATGCTGATTAAGACATATTAAGGCAGATCAAACTACTGGAAAAAATAGAATACAAATGAAGGGTGGATACTCTCACACTGAGATGTACAGTTTTGAAAAATAAATGACGCTTACGATAAACGCAACGGAAACGTAAGGAATACGGAAGTGAACACAGGCCCCGATGTTCGTACAGCTTTCACTGCCGTGGAACTGGCTCAGATTCTTTTCTGTTATCCGCAAGTAATAGTTCTTTCTGCGAAACGTAATTCGTATGCACGCGGCTTATTGCGGGAAATGGATTATTCCAAAATGTACATGTTAAAAAGATAATTTGAATGCGCAAGAATTAATGAAAAAGAATTGCGTCGTCAAATGCACTATTGCCCGCAAGGTATTGCGCTGGATGGATCTCTGGTGTATCAAATACAATCAAAGGAACTCCTATCACCACTGCTCACGGCTCAGTGCTAACCAATATGAAAGCTCCTAGTGAGCCTTTTTGTATAAAAACTATCAACCATATCAACCGGCAACAAACACGCCCATATGCCTGTATACACCGCAGGTTACGTTTATATGTGTGAGCATAGAAAAACTCTATGAATCCCCCTTGGTTGTTGTGGCACGTGGGCGACTTGTTGGCAATTTACTTGGCTTCCTTAGTATTGTTGGTACTACTTGCTCAGTAAAGTTTTTTTCTTGTTTTTGTGCATTTATACCCTTTGTTACTCCTTTTCTCGTTTTTGGTTATTGCACGCTGTTGACAGACGCTTAACACCATTTTACGCTGTTGTATGCCACAGTTCCTTGGAAGGGCTCATTGCGAACGTGCACGGCGGGTGTGTCCACTCAATGGAATGACATGTCAGTGGGTGGAGGTGCACCTCATGCGCAGCATCAGCATCGCGCCTCGGCTACCACGATGGGTTTACAGAAGCGTGTTCATGGCGACAGTCACGTGACCCTCGTCTGGCTCGGTGTTGGATACACGAAGCGGCCGCAGCGGTGTCATCAAGAGATAGAATTGCTTGCCCGAGGCGTCTCAACCACCTCGGCGGCCGCCTTCGGTGCTCCCCTTAAGGGCAACTGGCACGCCGCTTCGTGCTGTGCAGTGCAGCGGCCGCCGGTCAAAGCTGCCGTCGTACGCTGACATGGCCACCATCAGAACCTTTCAAAAGTGACAGCGGGGCAGGAACTTCCTCTGTTCATGTCATTTGAAGCCGGTCAGCCGAACAGACAAACTTCAGCCAATGCACCGCACCAGGAAGCTGCAGAAGATGGGGACCATCCTGGAAGCTATGCACATATTTCTACGCCGTTTGATAGTGTGTTCATTTTTTCTGTCTTTACGTCTTTTATGAGCGTTGTGCGATTCGGTTTATCAGGTTCATTACAACAATTCGAGTCAACAAATCTCATGTCTTGTGCATTTTAACGCACACAGGGAAGTGGATTACACACGTCTAAAATACCATGTGCATGGGACACCTAATTACACGGCACATTTCGCCGTACTTGATAGAAATTGTCCTGATAGCACACATTGTGTGAATCGGTGCCGTGCGAAGCAGTCACCGATGAAATTACCTACGACGAATTCCTTCACATTAAGCCAACTCATACGCGTAGTTATAAGGTTTTTGTGCATAGAGCATGAACAGATGCATGCTTCACTTGGGCTAACCAGGAATGTCGGCAGAACTACAGCGGGAGAATGGCAGTTAATGATATGACGTTACGTTGGCAGTCATGTCAGTGCACAGCAGATACATTTATTTTGTGCAGGTAAAATGGATACGACGGTGGGCTGATATGCGTGTCATAAGCGTCGTTCTTGAATTCGTAGATGATTGAGCAATGTTGGAAAAAATCATGCCGAGTCATAGTGAAACACATATAATGTGTATTACGCTACTATCTGAGCACTTAACACGCATTACAAGCGCATTTTTTTTACAGAAGCGCTATTGTTACACTTACTCTATACACCGTGTGGTCGGAACCGACGTAGCGTAGTGCTAGCGTGCTTACTTGACACCTTCATTGTCCACATTCGATGCATGTGCATGTGTGCTTGTTATTGTCGTATTTTGAGCTATGCAACAAGCAGTGTGCCTTTCTTATATTTGTGTTCTAATGATATCTTAGATGTCTCTTTTAATTAGTGCTTGTGAACGTAGGCTCTGTAAAATTCAAAAAACCAATGGCGTATACCTCTGGCGAAGCAGTACGGCTATGGGCCCCACATGACTGCGGTACCGTTAATCTTGACGTCTGACTAGCATATCGTGTTAGTGGTGTCAAGATCAGTCTTCCATGTTCGACATCAATTTCTACCTTGCCATGCGAATGTTCGAGTATATCAGGTGAGAGAGATGATCCGTAAGGAAGGGGGGAAATAGTACAGAGGGAAAGGCAGGGAGGCTAGCAAGTGTAGGACAACAGGTATGCTACCCTGGGTGAGGAAAATTGGATGAAGGAGATAGATAGATAGATAGATAGATAGACAGATAGATAGATAGATAGATAGATAGATAGATAGATAGATAGATAGATAGATAGATAGATAGATAGATACGGCGAAGGTTGCTCATGTCCAAGAAATGATTCTCGTTTATACTTGGGGCCAGACAGCATGGTCACATAGAAGGGTTTTACTAAGAGTTTTATGCACCATTTTCACTAAGTGACGGGCACGTTGATCCTGTCATCAAAAGTAATATTGCTTTTCGCAACTGCGGTTTTTAAACACGGCAATGTTGAGTCACTTACCCATTTAAATATCGAGGTATTGATCATGCCTTTCACTTACAGATACACCGAAACTCGGATTGTAAGGTATAATAGACTGATGAAAGCCTATGGATGACCTCATAGCGTGACATGCTTTTGATGTACGTCACGTGTGAGGATTATGCGAACACTGTCTGCTCGAACCTGACAGTGCTGGTATGCGACTTTGATGATTCAGTTTTGTTCTTGCAGTATCTGTAATAAAAAGCTAAGCAAGATAGACATTGCAAAGTTCACAAGAAAACACTTCGCAAGGGTGCAGGAAAAAAGTACTTATCGTTAATTTTAACTGACAACTGAAATATAGACGCATCATGTAGACGCCGAAGGCAGCCCACCATGCACTAAAAGGATTAAAAATCCAGCCCATGTCGCCTTTGTGCCAAGTGAGCATGCTAGCAGCCGTCCAAACCTGCTCCTTCCACGCAGAAGAGCTGCAGTTTGTGTTCAGCGATGGTATAGCATCGGTAAAAAAAAACGATACATATGTAGCGCTTTCAAAGCTGTAATAAGAATAGAAATATCGGATGGATTTATGTCGCTTATTATAGTGCCAACGAAGGAGGCGCCGTTTAGCTCGTGCGAGATGCGAAACTTCCTTGTGAAGCTGACCGGCTGCAACCATCCCGATATATTTGAGTGCGCAATTATACCTGATTGATTTATTTGTGGAGTTTTCAAAAGCAGCTTTGATTATAAGATACGCCGTAGTAGATGGTTCTGGTAATTTTGAACACCGTTCTTTAACTTGCACTAACATCGCACAGTGCACGGGCCTGAACATTTCGCCTCCATTGAAATGCAGCCGCCGCAGCCGGGATTCGATCCCGCGAATCTTGGATCAGCAGCCGAGTACCATAGCCTATAGACCACCATCGCAGTGCACTTGTACCTAAGCAAGCACAAGCAACCCCACTTGAAATTTTTTCAACGCGCTTGTGTGTTTCTTGTTATGCTCTTACAACCGGCAAGTACATGGCGTTTCGAAAGTGATAAGTCAATGGTGGACATGAAAGGCGCCACGGACCCGTCTTAAGTTTCGTCGACGCTTGCAGCAGACATTTTCGGCGGCGCACTCGGACCGGCAAGCCGTGCCATGGCTTCCAAATACAGGTCATTAAGCAAGAATGATTTGGTCATTCTCACTGTGTGCTCTCACTATCATAATCATTCTAACCTAACCTGCGTGACTTATGAGCATTGCTTAAAGGTCCCATGACACCAAAATTGCAGACGCAAGATGCTTGCGTTAAAGGAGTACTGCCACGAAAATATTCAGTTGACGTTTATTTGCATGAAATGAAAGGCCAAGACCTCCAGAGCGCAGAAAACGTATTGGTAAGCGTGAGCGCGCCATGAAAATTTATTTACAGCATGCCTTTAAAAGCCGGTTTTGGTTTATACTGTAGCCTGACGTCACCACAAAGTATGTGCATAGTAATGAGCCCTCGTGACGGGTTCCCGCAAAAAATCGTGACGTTTTCGTCTAGTGGTCTCTCACGTACAGCGCCTGCAGCAAGTGCGGTGTCAACAATGTACAAAATTTTGTATAGTGACTCTGCGACGACAGGAAATACTTCGGCACAGTGCAAGATTCAACGTACAGCACGCACGGTGGGTGTCGGCGTGGCTCCGGAGCCTGCGATAAGCTAAGGTGGCCTCCGAGACCTCCGCGGCATTTCAGGGACAAAATGTCGGCACCATAGAGAGCTTGCCTTCCGATTATACGCGGGCACACACAGCGATAGAGGGTAATTCGACTTCGCTCGCTTGCTTCACGGGTACTGTCAACTACGGCGACTGAAAGGCGAGATCATACGACCGAGAGTGACGCACGAGCGGCAATTTTGCATGTTTTTTGTACCTGACGTCATCACAACTTGCCATACTGCTGCGTGAAGTCACCAAAATTTGTACTGTAGCCTGACGTCACACTAGTGTCGATGTCAGTAGGCACGCCATGTGAATATTGACTTTGACGTCCAATTAAAATATTTAACAGTATTTCCAGAGCTTAACATTTGCTCAGAGCTGTCTACTCATATAGGAGAGTTGTATAGTAGAGTAAACTCAGCTTCGAAATTTGGTGTGAGTACTCCTTTAATTGGTTTTCCTGCATACGAAGGCAACCTTGACCGAGTGTTAGCAGCGAACGTCCCCTCTAAGTAATTTTAATATGGTTTCAAAGTAAGCGGGAATGCTCATCCGAGCTTGCAGCACCTCGCGACATCGCCACTAGTATGACGATGTTAGTGGGCCATCTGTGACGTTTCACTTTTGTAAGTTGATATCGTGACGTCACAGAGAGACACGGGCGCGCCGCGCTATGGCCTCCGAGCGTGGCCTCCGAGATTGGCTGCCGCAGCCGATCGCGGAGGCCACGCCAAAAGTCGTATTTTTTTGCTTCCTCTCCGTGTTGGTCGCTCAAGCGTACATTGTACACACGCTATGATGCAAAGCAGGTGTGGCGAGCAGACGAATTCAGCAACTGGTCTAGCGCTCGCGCTCTCCGCAACGTCACCGAATCTTGAGCTCACGCTATCAGTGCCTGCGCTCACTTCCGACAGCCGCCGCGCTAGCCCCGCGGCGCTAGTTTCTTGCAGTTTTTGGCGCGCGTTTCGAAGCTTCAATAAAACTGAACAAAATTTACGATGCTGTGACTAATTAGACTTCACGCCTGGAGAATTTGCCACTCTATGCCGTGATTACAAGACACTGTTCTACTCATTAGAACATAAAGGTCCCCAACAAAAAAATGGCTGTCATGGGCCCTTTAAAGAATTTCAATAATTGCTTTTCTGACAGGCAACTGACTTTCATAATTTTAGTCGTGAGCATGACAAAGCCTGGCTATTGTGCTCATTATGCCTCAGTCATGTCCATATTGAGTTAAGAGTTAGTTTGATGTATAATCGTCTTCACACGCTCCCTTTTCAGCACAAGCTAAGGAATTTCTAGACTTGTGCTCAGTTTTTTCATTGTCACAGTTAGTAACCCAACCTACATGTGTATCTTGTAACGCCGCAAATACCCTTCACCTGGTTTAGTCATCCCACCCCGCCACAATTTCGGAGATTACACATTTACCTGCTTTAAGCGATCACTGCCTCCTTGCATTTTCAATTAATCTTTCTACACCTAAAGCAAGTAAACTCATATAAAATATATATATTTACAAGAAAGCTAACTTTACCGCCATAAATAACGAATTAACTGTATTTCTAGACACTTTCTTGGCGGATTTCGAAAATCGTTCGCTTCAGGTCAGTTGGGACATGTTTGCCACTAAAGTTCAGGAACTAACTCAAAAGTGCATCCTATCTTGCATCATTACCTCCAATTCTGATGCTCCTTGGTTCAATGCGCATCTAAAACTTCTACGTAACCGCCAACAACGCCTATATCGTTCTACAAAACACTCACCAACTGACACACGCTTGTCTGCTTACAAGTCCGCATTCGACACGCACGTAACAGCACAAAAGAACGCTAAATCTAATTTTCTATCTAACGTGCTTCCATCTATGTTAACGACTAAGGTTAAACAGTTTTGGAGTGTAATCAAGCTATTGCGCAATGATTACATAACTCTGGAAGACCCATTGGGCAACCATATACCTAATAAATTAAGAAGAAGAAATGGGCCTGGGCGCGCCATGTAATGCGAAGACAAAACATCCGTTGGTCATTAAGGGTAACGGAGTGGATTCCTAGAGAAGGCAAGCGTAGCAGGGGGCATCAGAAAGTTAGGTGGGCAGATGAGATCAGGAAGTTTGCGGTGATAAATTGGGCCCAGTTAGCACAGGACAGGGATAATTGGAGATCCATAGGAGAGGCCTTTGCCCTGCAGTGGGCGTAGACAGGCTGATGATCATGATACCCAATGAATAGTGCGCTGCCACCCGTAACGATGCATTTGTGCAAAATTTTTCCATTTCCTGCCATGACCGCCTACCATCCCAATTGCCAGTACGATTACGTAGCTATGCCTCCAGTGATAGTTGAAACTGCTGGCGCTGCGGAACTAATCGATTCCCTGAATCAAAGCTCATCGCCTGGTTACGACTCTATTAACGCTCAATTTCTAAAAATACAAACGCCAGTAGTTCTATTATCTTAACCAAACTTTTTCAGCAATCACTGGATACCTCTGCTCAACCTATGGAAAATCGGGAAGGTGGTTCCACTGCATAAATTAGGTAACAAAAATCTACCAGCCAATTATCGCCCTATCTCACTCTCAAGCACTTGTGTAAGTTGCTCGAACATATAATTTTCAAACACCTTGTTAACTTCGTTGAATCAAATGCATTCTTCACAGCAGCTCAGCATGGCTTTTGAAAAACATTTTCATGCGAAACTCAGCTTGCGATCTTTACGCGGAAATTACATCGTATTCTCGATCCTTCATCATTTGCAGATTGCATATTTTTGGACTTCGGTAAAGCTTTTGATAAGGTCTGTCACAAACTTTTACTTTATAAATTAAGACAGCTGAACCTTGACACTAACATCCTGAAGTGGATTGAATGCTTCCTATCTAATCGCACTCAATTTGTTAACACAAACGGCCATAACTCACCACTTCGAAGCGTAACTTCCGGTGTACCGCAGGTTCAGTGATCGGACCTCTTTTATTTCTAATTTATATTAACGACCTCCCTTCCTCTCTATCATCTAACACTCACTTATTTGCTGATGATTGTGTTATCTCTCGTGACATAACTAATGCAGAAGATCCTAACCACCTGCAGTCGGATCTAACTACTGTGGCTATTTGGTGAAAAGATTGGTTAATGGAACTGAACATTGGCAAATGTAAAGTGATGCATGTATCCCGAATAACTAACAGCATGCAAACATATTATCTAAATAATATTCCCTTGGAAGTGGTTAAGTCTTACAAATACCTAGGTATGCATATCTCTGCTAACTTATCTTGGAATGTTCATACCGACTACATAATTAACAATGCTAACCGTATGCTTGGTTACCTGCGCCGTAACTTTTCAACTGCCCCTTCATCCCTAAAAACGCTTCTTTATACTACCCTTATACGTCCGAAACTAGGATATGCACGTGCTGTTTGGGATCCTGCCACTGATAAACTAATTAATTCATTAGAACTCGTTCAAAATAATTCAGTTCGTTTCATCTTACGTAATTAAAATCGAACTGTTAGTGTATCTGTCATAAAAATTAACCTTTCGCTTAGTCTACTTTCTTCTCGTCACAAAATCGCACGTTTAGTTCTTTTTCACAAGATATACCATCATTCAACACGCCGCTATGATTTCATTTTTCCGCCAGAGTACGTATCGCCTCGTATCGACGATGGTTATAAGGTTAGTCTCGAATCATGACACACTAAAAGTTTTTTGCAGTCATTTTTCATTCGGTCATCCACGGAACGAAACTACCTTCCTGATGAAATCGTATCCGTTCACGATAACCAAAGGTTTCGAGCGTCTTTAGCTAACATTGTATAATCAAAGCATTTTTCCTACTGTATGTTTGTAACCCAAGTGCATTTTATATTTTGTATTTACCATTTTACAGTCATACTTTTATACCAATTTCTTACGACGATTTAAACATAGCTAAAACTGCATAATTGAGAAGCCTTTGTATTTGATCGTTCTGTTTTTTATTGTTTTTATGTTCATTTGTTGTAACCTACTCCCCTCTTTAATGCCTTTGGCCCGGAAGGGAATAAATAAATAAATAAATAAATAAATAAATAAATTTTCCAAGATTGGTCACCGATTTCTCAAAATACCTTTTCTTCTGATCAGTTCCCGTAATTTTGGAACCACGTTATTTTGAACTGTGACTGAGAAATTAAGGTTACTCTAATGGAGATATTACGGCTCACGCCTTAATGAGCGAGACAGTTGATATCAAAAGAACACCATTCCTGTTATGAGCCGAGTTATTGTACAACACTAACGCAAACAAGAAGGAGTCGACACGGTCCCCGGTTTCCCACAAAACGCGAAACAATGCCGATGGCAACTGTTCTACTAACCAATCAGAGCCCGTACTCTAGCAAATTAAGCACGTAGCTAAATTCCACGATCCTTAGAAAGAGCCAAAGCCATGATCTTCCTCAAACACACAAAACGAATGCACGCGCCCGGATGGAGAGGCCGGTGAGCAAACAGCACAAGATGGTGCCGCCGCTAGAAGGCCCTAGCGGCACTACATGGCGGCGAACAGGAGGGGTCCAGTGGAAAGGTCCACCTTTTGGCGAAAGTTTGGGCAATGGTATGGTGGTCGCGGTTCCCTAAATCTGACTACGCAGCCTTTCGTTGAAGAAAACTTCCGTTCAAAGCACAGGTGTTTAACAAGCAAACACCCTGATATTGAAACCGCCTCTCTCTAACTGGACTCTTAGCTCCCAGAGGAGGTACCGATATATAGGAATGATGGAGCGAAGCAGATTATGTTGCTAATGTGCGCTAGTAGTTAGCGATTTGGTAATCGCACCGCATCGATCGCATTGGAGATAAGCAGCGTGGCGTAGTAGAAGTACAACTACGCGAGTGTTGTGCCTCTGTACTAGGAGCGCAAATACCGCTGTCGACAAACAACTGATGCGCTTCTCATGCACTGGATGGCGTGTCCTCAATACAATCCGCGCTGACAACCCCATTGGTTTCGCATGGAAGGTTCTATGATTCCGGAAGACGCTTGTTTATGATGGTTACGCGCAAGGCTCTGGGGAGGTGCAAAGCCATGCCTCCGGAGAAATGTGAGTCGTTAGAGGACTTCCACATCTCTACAAATGACTAGAATCAATGGGCAGTGACGAGGTGCTACTGATCTCTACCTTTGGCGGTTTACATATTCAGAACACCCATCCCGTCTGCTACCGCTCGATTCGCTAGGCTGCCGCTCATGCATTCCCCAGAATCGCGAAGCCTGGCTTCACATTTGTGTTATACGATCTGCTATGACAGTCACGTTAAAGCGGTTTAATTATAATAGAGAAATTAGAATGACAGAGATGAAGTTAAAGCTCGTAAAAAATGTACCACTGCCTTTGCCAGTAATATGAGGATATTTGAAGATAAAAAATAATGTTGGAAAACATGACAAACTTAAAATAAAGAGCGAAAGGACAAAATAGAGGGTGTGAGAAAAGTTCTTGCGAAGTCTTTCTTTAGTGTTCTTCTGGGTGACACCTTCTACGGCTGCTTGTTGGTTTGTCTTGATTCATGGACTCGTATATCGCGAAAATATCGCAAGAAAGACTTAGGGCTTTGGGGATAACTAACTATGCAGTGCTTTGAGGTTTTTCTTTCTTTTATTGAAATTCCAGGCATATAATAATAATAATAATAATAATAATAATAATAATAATAATAATAATAATAATAATAATAATAATAATAATAATGTATTCGTGACTCCAACGGTATGTTTCTTATGTCTCTCCTTCGTGTTCCTCGGTGAAATTTTTCTTGTATTTCCGGTAGCTTGTTCAAAAACGTTGTATTTTGTTGGCGTTCTTAATTACGCAACAGAAGCATGATGGAAATAGCAGTCAGCAACTTACGCTGCCGATTTCGATCTGTCACTTTCAATTTGCGCGCGTAAGGCTTTGTGCCCTCTCGAGGGTGCTCCTACTGTAACCATCAGGAAGCCATTTTCCACATTTTCCTACGTGTTTCTGCTTCAGTATGTTACAAAAAGGATACTCTAACCACACCTTACGAATCCGGGCATACAGCTTATAAAACCGAATATTTCGTTTCACGCGCTCGCTTAGCGACAGAGAGATGACGATGCTTCTTCCGCTGCCGGGACATTATTTGACGGACTAAACAATCTCGCTGTACTTCATTTTGGCTGTAAAGGTATACATAGAGAAACCACTGCGAATTCTTTGTCGCATAGGTTTAATACAACATGAATAGAGAAAGCAGAAAATTTATTTAGAGAACAAACAGCTATATACACAAATTTTTTTCTCCATTTCCCTCCATTGACTAAGCGCCATAAAACAAAGGAAGCGAAGACGAAGAAGAAGAACGTGCGCCGCACGAGACGGCACGTATGCCATCGCGCATGCAAATTGTCTGCTGGCAGCGTTCTATTCTGTCGTGGGCTGCGCATCGTTCCATTTTTAAAGGTACATTTTCTGCATTTTTCTCAGTGATAACATCTCATGTAAAATTGCCCCGCCATGTTCCGGTGTTCAGTAGATTTATATGAACATGCCGATTAATGTTCATGCGAAAATTGTGGTCTGCAATGGTAATGCTCGCCTATTACTTTCATTTTTTCATTTTTTCAACCTTAGCATTTGTAGTAGCCGCCGATCTCGACGTTGGTGGACGCGTGCCTGCCAGCGCCATAGACCGTGAAAACGGTGTTCTCACTTCAACGCTGACCCCATCTGGTTGGGCTATTTGTTTCCCACGCTTACCTAACCCTCTTGAGTACGTTCGCAGCATCCCTGAAGCAACATGTACTAGACAAGGCTGTGGCGGAGGCGCACTCCGATGAATATACGAATTGTACTCGCACTCGCCATTAGAGATATTTCGTTAAGCGGTGCTAGGCGTCTTATGTACTAAACAGCATGGACAATGTGCACCTACTACGCCAAGATGAATAGAGTGCACTGTACCTTGTTTCCAGTTTGTACTTAATGAGGGAAAAGAGCTAAGCGGTATTTCTCGTAACGCCACAACGCCTTCCATAAAAAGTCGTTTAAAGATGGGCATGGCCTTGTTGAGACACTCGATGAACCAGTGTTCACCCATATGATTTTTTTACGCACAAATGGTCACTGCGCTGTGTGTAGCCGTATGTTGTAAATGAATGTCGGCATGCTCTGTTATAAGTACGTAAACTCGGGTTAACGGAAGCGAATCGCGAAGAGCAGGTAGCTTTTTTTTCTTTTCAGAATGGTAATTTTTACGCGAAGGTGCATTCAGGAGATGCCTTTATTGGCGCATAGTCATAGTGGCTTGGAGGGTTAAAGGTTTAAGATATTAGTGAACAAACGCTTAGAAGAATTTAGCCGTTTAACTACGAGTGAATGAGAGCAAAATCATATGCAGTGGATCCCCAGAATTAGATTCGGTAAGACGGCAATCGCGTGTCTTATACGGGATCGCTTCATTAAACCGATAGAAGATGGCATATAATTGATTTAAAAGAAGTTATTGGTGAAGGTCCTTATACTATTTCACTTGTTCTCGGAGCCGATGATGTCTCAAGAGAGGTGTGTTTTTCTGTTCCATTTCTTGCTATCACCACCTCATATATGTTGCTTGTGTTAAAGGAAACGCTAATGTTTTCTTTATCTCTGCTGCCTCTCTTCTGATACCAATTGATTTGTACGTCCAGCTCGGAGTACACGATAAGAGAGAGGTCATATCCACCTAGGTTCGAAATAATGCAACCTAACACCACATTGCCTAATAGGATGATTAGTTGCTAAGGTACACGGCATGGATATTGCGGTGTATGAATCACGTTTAGTACTTGTCTCGGAGTGCTACATTTAGATTTGCATTCAATTTGAGTTTACTGAACGCACATATCTGATGAAGCGCTAATCCCCACTTTGGCATTTGTCGGTTATTCGTGGCAGGGACCGCATGCTTAAACAATCGAACTTCGCAAAATATCTGAGAAGTGTCGTATTAAGCGCGAGCTTGTTGTGTTGTGGAGAAAGGAAATTGAAATAGCCACGTCTTCATTTGACAAAAGAGACTCGATGCTATAACCTAGACATTGCCGCCAAAAGCGGGCATATACGATTACGGCCCCAGGCATGTAATGCATGTCACACCTGCAGAGCTGCCTTCTGCTTAGAGAGGAGATGAAGAGCGCCGCGGTTAATAGGGAAATTTAGCGTGCCCAATATGCTATGCCTTAGCGCATAGCCAAACAGCACGAACAATGAACTTCCCTCTTGTCTTGATGTAATAGTGAAGCCTGATATACACATATGGCAAGGTTTAAATGCCTTATTTGAAGGAGTACGCCATTCTCTGAACACGAAGTAATGTGATAAAGAGCTATCGCCTGCGAACTCAGGTGCCTAATACCTTAACGGCTTTAGCCCTAATCGCTTATCTGCGCAAGCAGAATACAGACGAATAATTGCCAGAAACACTTAACGGTAGAATAAATGCGAAACAATCTGCAGCGCAGCAGTCAAGCTCCGTCGGACAATCGTGACAGGACTGGAGGGCGCGGTTCGAACTGTGAGTCAAGCGATGGGACATGGTCATGCAGTGATGGGTCTGCAAGGGTACAGCGGTCGCCATCTGCCCCCACCGCCACCAGCCTTGAACGCCACTCGAGATGAGAAGACTGAACGAGAACTCTGTTGCATCAGGATCGCTCGTGGATTTCATGTGCGCCACGACATGCACAAATGGCTTTGGTTCGAGTGTGCAAGCTTTCCTGGCAGCCTCGATGACATTATGAAGGTGAGCTACTAATTAGAAATTTCCTCGAGCAGCTGCATCTATACTGCGCAAATTTCTATTGATCAACGTAACCATAGCTTGACATGCAGTTAGTAATTTCTATAGAGCTTGCTTTTTATGTAAATATAATACTAGGCGTCATATCATCTCTAACACCAACATCAGCCTCATCATGCGAATATATTGTAGTGCAGGAAGACGGCCTCTCGCACTGACCTGCGATGTACTGTTTTCTCCGAGAGGCGATTCCTAATTAGGCCTGCTCACCACATCAAATCATCACTCCAGCGCAGCTTTCGCCTGTCGGGGCTGAAGTTTCTATTTCTGGGTATTGATTACGCTGCTTCCACTGTATATTGGTTGCGTGTCCTACGCATTACCTGACCTGTCCAGGTTACGTTTGCCCTTACCGATGACAACAGTACCTCTGCTTGATCTCTTTTCCGCTCTGCTCACTCCGCGTGGCCGTAAACTTCTCGAGTTTGTGATTTTCTAATTTGATACACCGTTTGTTAGTGCAAGTCGAATGCAATCGTCTCACAGTTTCTCTATTGATGGCAGTACGAAGTTGGAGGAAAAGGCTTGTGAAAGTTCAGCGAAAGCGCTCCAGCTCGCAATTATCCTGCCGAACATTAGATTTATGTCGCGAGGTTCCTCTCTTAGTATGTGCCCAAAAACCCTTGCTCTCCCGTGGATTCCATAATTTGATCGAAAATCATGTACTCCCTTTCCGCCAGACCATCAACAAACATTCTCGTTGTTTTCTACACAGAGTCTTATCTTCACAGCTAACTTCAAGCTTCCACGTGTTAATCTATCAATATATTTTCGGCAACTGGGCGCCGCCGTTGGGAAAAAAGACGCCGTAATTCGCAAATACAATACGGACGGATTATCTTTCGTCAACCTTTTTTACCATTGGTATAGTCGTTACATATTTCTCTGCGTGAATATTAGAGTGACTGTTTCTCCTTAGCTGATCTCTTTCTTGTCGAGAAGCAAGGTATCTAGGAAACTTTGTAGATGATAGGTACGGTATTTGAATGTATATGAGGCATCCCTTGAAGATGTAAATCCTATCGAACGGCTTGCGCCTCTATTAAGTCGAGTGCGGTTCCACACTGAGCAGTGTGAATGCTTACACCTGCATGTACAGCAGAATTCTTAAAAAATGGATGATTAGACGACAGGTCTCCACTGCGAAGTATGCTTTGGGCAAAGGAGATTGCTCTCTGTTTTAATTAAGACAAGCGCTGCGGTTATTGCTTCTCAAGTTACATTGGTGAATATTTTGTATGGTGATAGATCGGATTGGAATGTCTTCTTTCTTTTGCACTAAGACTCTACTGGTGTTCTTCCAGCGTACTGGTGCGTAGAGGCCTTGCAAGACCCTTTCAAAAGGGTTGCAAATTTTTTGCAGATAAACATTCTCCTGGTTCGACCAAATGGGCTGTTTACCGACTTCTTTGACCGCTTTCTGGAGGTAAATTCCGCAGCATGGTCTGTCCAACCAAATGTATAATTACACAATATATATATATATATATATATATATATATATATATATATATATATATATATATATATATATATATATATATCGCCCCGCCACGGTGGTCTAGTGGCTATGGTACTCGGCTGCAGATCCGAGGGTCGCGGGATCGAATCCCGGCCGCGGCGGCATTTCGATGGAGGCGAAATGTTGAGGCCGGTGTGCTGTGCGATGGCAGTGCACGTTAAAGAACCCCAGGTGGTCGAAATTTCCGGAGCCCTCCACTACGGCGTCTCTCATAATCATAGCTGGTTTTGGGACGTTAAACCCCACATAACAACATATATATATATATATATATATATATATATATATATATATATATATATATATATATATATATATATATATATATGAAAGGTCCATTGTCAGATATGGTAGCCAATGCTTCCCATAGAGTGACCAGTCTGACCAAGTGGTGACGTATACCCTCTGACAGAAGTTCAGAAAATCGAGCCCAAATCACTCGTCCATGCGTTTCGCTACCTAAACTCACATCTCAAAGGCACCAAATAGTAAATGTCCTCTGTGTTTATTTCGAAGTTGCTAAAGACGGCAGAAAATATTGGTTCATAGTTCTGGCGATTCGATGTGCCCCTTCCCACGAGAGTGGCATGTTTTGCGGCATGCATTACAGACTAAACAGGATGCGCATGCACGTACGTGTAAAAATTCAGCGATGTGCCGAAGCTGTGGCTAACATAGTAAATAATGATGTGTCTCTAGTTTGTGAACTACCTACTTTCCTTCGAGTTACCTAAGATCACGATGGACATTAGGCGGCATATTTTGCGAGAATTCTGGAGAATTCAGAGAAAATCCTTGAGAATTTCTTTTCTGTCACTTGGTTCATTTTTTTAAAAGGCAAGGATACTACACAACGATTAGAGCATCTTGGCTATGTCAGTTTTAGGCATCCGGGGAGGACATTTTCTCGGCAATGGTTCCTCACTTTCGGAGCGCCGCGGGTTCATAGGCCACCTAAAAAAGTGACTATACGGTTCTCGCGACAGCGTGCTGTGTGATTTTCAACACACATGAGAATGCTTGAGCGCTCTTCACAGCGTAGTGTCCAACATTCCTCAACTTGAACCTCGGATGCAAATTGCTCAGCGCCACTGTACAAGATGGGCCCACAAGCAGAAAGGACACGGTCTTGGAACAACGTGCTGGTTATTGCAGCCTACGATAAGACAATTTGGGCCACATGGTTGGAGTTGCACCTAACAGCAAAAAGTGTGGCTTAGCAAATCTGTAACGGCAGGCTGCCAACAGCGAGCACTAATTTTTAGCGTAAACTTGTGCGTTTTACGATTAACGCTATATTTTAATAAGTAACCGTCAGCAAACCCTTCATTACATATCGTTGCCACAACGGACAAATGAAGCGGAAATGTTTTTGCTGTAGGCTAGAGGCCCACCGCGACCCTATGACCACGGAGCGATTTTGCACGCTAAGAGCTGCTTCAGAACAAAAGCTTCAATGCGAATTAGACGCATGTACAATACGTAAGAGCACTCGCGCCCGTTACGGTGGTGATATTGGCTAAGGCTGGTGATGTGAACTGCACGGGAAATGAATAGCCACACCTCCTGCATTTCGATAGAGGCGAAATGTTTAGGTCCGTGTACTGTGCGCTGTCAGTGCACGCTGATAAACCCAATGTGGTGGAATTTTTTCGAATCCCTCCTATACGGCCACTGTCTTAATCATAACGTGCTTTTAAGACGTAAAACCTCATAAATATTAAAACATTTGCAGTGCAACGCGCTTCAATATAGGCACAGGTCCCTCAGGGGTTACACACTTATATTTATTTCTCAGGTGGCAGCGAATTCAAGCATGGCGTATCTAAATACGCTTCTTCGCAACGAGAGTCAGTCTACCAGTTCCTTCCAGGGCAATGATTTTCATCACGGCCTCCTGTGCGCTGGTGAGTCCAACGAAATATCTTAATGTGATTTTTTAACATTTATTTGAGCGCACCTATTTAAAGAGAATTCGCGTGTCACGGCGGTCTACACGGTTCCCATGTCTTAAAATTCCAAAAATGTCGCCAGAATTAAGAAACGCTTCGCTCGTTTTAATTGGCGTTATTCAAACAACGGAAGCTCAGAAAAGGCGCTGCTGCGTTGCGTCAGACAGGAATATTCCGCGGGAAAAAGTGACGTAACTTGAATAAAGGTGCATCGCAAGAGAATTTGGCCAGTGAAAATGGCAAGTTACTTTAACTAAACAATGTGATGTACATTGGCTTGTTTTTAAATATCAATGGGTGCAAAACACTGTTCCTCATCTGTGCCGTCGGTAACAAGGACTGCCGTAGTGACTGCCTGAGAGTTTTGGGCGGTGGAGTGAAAGGAAAATATAGAAATTATGGTTGCCCGGTGCTCAGCGCAAGAGAAGCGGCTAATAATCAAAGGTCACGCACAAAAAAGGTTATGCGATACGCCGGTCCAAAAGAAACCACTGCCCTCTTCTCACGACAGCGTGCAGTCTCAAGGCGCATACATTCAACTTTCGTCATATGTGCGTCGTCCTAATCTCACATAACAAAGCCGACGCAATCAATCACTGCCGTTGCGATCAGTTTCAATATCTCCATCGAAATTCGACGACAGATATAAACTGGCGTGTTTCTTTTAATCCTAAGTGTTAATATGCAAGAAATCGTGATGCCCTAAAAATTTATAATGTAAACTGG
The DNA here is from genome assembly GCA_013339685.2 of Hyalomma asiaticum. NCBI lineage: Eukaryota > Metazoa > Arthropoda > Arachnida > Ixodida > Ixodidae > Hyalomma > Hyalomma asiaticum. Next base: position 61,228 of record JABSTT010001856.1, read on the forward strand.
CTGCCTTATAAAAGGGTTGCGACACTAAATTTTGAGGCTCTATAATGCAAGGACGGTCGTCACAAAGTCTGGGGCACAGGAAGCATTTGAAACACGCTTTTGCTTGCTTCGAAAGAATGTTTATATGCTCGTTCTGGCGATCGAGAGCCATCGCGAGCGCCGCTGACATCGACGTCGCTACGCCGAAAGCGCAGATACATGTAGTGACATTGTGCGACATAACAGTTACGTACAATGGGTGGTGAATGAAAGCTCCCAGGCCGACGTGGCATCCTTTTTTTTTTTGCTTTCTCCCTCCGTATATCTGGCGAAGAGAAGGCAGGGAGACAACAAGCGAACACGGCGCGAAGACCACAGAGGCCCTACACAATCTCTGTTGTGCGCTGGTGCTACTAGACAATGACGTCGCTCACAAACTCTACGAACAGAATCGAAAACGGGAAATCTCTCGCAGATATGACGAAATATTGAATTATTTACCTAGAATATGTGAAGCTTGGAGCGTGTTTCGTGCTTCTTGGTGCAATAACAAGCGTTTGAATTAAAAAACGCAGCAGCGACAATTTTGATGTCTCCGCCTATTTAGGTTGATAATTCGAGAGGCAGTTACATAATGTGGATAATTTTCACTTCAACGCAATTTCAGCAGCGACAAACTATTTTCGATTTCTCGTGGTTTGCGAAGAAGACACGTCTCCGTCTAGCTATCGCGTTATTTTTATTAAGATCTGTACTTTCTAAAAAATGTCAGGCAGTACGAAACCTGCGTTGTAGGTACCACCAAGTTCAATTATGTACATAAAAAACGAAACTTGACTAGAGGCCTCGAAAGATAATACTACAATCAATCGTCATTACAGCGACGTACTTGGGACCTGACAAACTCTTTGTCAAATAGGTCACGCTTAAAGCTTGCAGTTACTTTGGGACGCAAAGGTACTCTTATTCTACCAGTGATTTCGCAGAAGTGGCGTTCGTTACAGGGGCGCTTGACTGTACTAGAAGCGTATACCTTCGTAGAAGCTCCGTTACCGAAATGCAACATTGATCGTCATCATGGGATCTTTGCTTCACATCTATTTTAAGAGGGAAATTGGTGTACCCTTTCCTTTTACAAGGACTTGGGAAACTAGCCTCCCCATTACCTCTTATCTTGATTTTTTTTCTTTCAGCAGGTGGAACTGTTGCTTTTCTTTCTGTTTTTTCTACAAATGAGAGGCATTTGCGGTAGATTTCTGATGTTGTACGCTATTTAATTATTTATTTATTTATTCATTTATTTATTTATTTATTTATTTATTTGAAAATACCTTACAGGCCTCCAAAGAAGCATTGTGTAAGGGGGGCATTACAAAAAAAAGAGTGAACTTCCGCAGTACATTCTTCTTACAATATGCATGAGAAGCACGCAAACTGAAAACAAATGAAGACATTAGTATGGCATTGGGAGAGCTCACTGTCCACAGCGCACTTTGCAATGGAGCAAAAAATAAGTGAAGCAGCCACGCCTCCATAATAGCAACATGCTGAAACTCTCTCTGTAGACACAGAAACAAATGCCATACCAACTAGTTTGGATATGTCCAGGCTTCCAGGAACAGTGCTGCCATTTTCTACTCCAAGTTGTCCTCTGCTTCAGCACCATGAGCTGCCGTGATCGCTGGGTACACAACAAACGCCACGAAACATTAACGAAGTGCAAACAAAGCTGGCCTTATGGTACAAAAATGATAAACTAATAATGATGTTTTGGGAAAGTATATGCTGACACGCTACAATGGGCCTTAAACGATCAGCTCAGGTTGCACTAAGAGCAATTTTGTGCTAACTTTCACACAATCACATGCTTGGTAAGCACTTGACAGAAGTGCAGACAGACATTTATATGAAAATGCTACATCATCACTCCTACTGCAATAGCAAATGACAATGCTTACTGTGCTAAAGCCAATTCACATGCTCATCCCACACCCTAAAGCATCCACTTGATTCTTTATCACTATGAGCCGTGCACAGACACCAACCGATTGTATGGCTTTGCACAAACTTACAACACACGTTCACATATGCAAAAATAAGACCTACCCGAAATTATTGACCATATAAAACTACAGTGCACTTTTTATCTTCATTACTAATTACTGTGGTGCATGCTGCAAATAAACCACACCTCTGAGTTCATGCTCGTTGAAAGCAGATGCCCCCTCACCCCCAAAAGAAAAGAACTGTGGCGCACAAAACAAACAGTGTTCTTGCTACAGCAGCGTAGTGCACAATCCTATGAGAAGCTTTTCCATCACGGGCACTTTACCATTAAAAGAGTCTGTATTACAAAGGACCCAAGTGCTTCAGGACACAGAAAAGATATAATCGCAAGTTCAATATTTTAAGCACTTTTTCCCCCAAATACCAGTTTATGAAAAAGCAGCATATGCTAGCTAGATAAACTCCCTTGAACTAACCTACGTCTATAGCAATGTTAACCAAAATAAGCACCTACGATGCTCCTGTTTGCACCTGCTGTGGTGTAGGTTTAAAGCTATTCAATTAACTCAAATACATTACCTTCCAGCGAGCTCCGCGAACAAATTTAACTGCTACAGGCCTCGACGTTGCGCAGACATCCTCTCAATAGAGAAAGTATATTAATTGCTGACCAAAAAGCAAGTGCAAGGAGGCGGTCGGTTACGCACCGTGTGTTTTTCTATCTGCGCTCCTGTCTCCTGCACTGCGCACGCTTTGCACATCAGTTCATTATTACCAGCCTCTTGAAAGGTAACTTCCATTTTCTATTATCACCATGACAAGCGACGAGATATCGTTACGGGTAGTTTCAGGCGATCGTCTCTTACAGGCAGTAATAGGCAGTACATGGGATTGCACGGCAGAAGCACGGAATGTCGTAACGCAACGCGCATTCATCGACCTATTCTAGCTTTCATCAACGCACACGGTAGCCGCTTCGCGCAACTGTATGCATGCCAAGGAAAGCACAGATCCTAGAACAAAACATTATCTGATAGCCCCACAAATGTGCATCATTCGTGCTGCGTGAAAACGCAGCCAGGATATATTTTTCGGCCCCTGCATAAAAGAGTAGTCACACAGTGAAGTAACCAAGTAACGTAATTACGCAACTCGTATAAGCTTACCGGAGTTGGGGTCCACTGTGCGCTCGTCGGCTTCCGGTCGAGTACGTACACACCCGGCGACGGTCCCGTCAAAAGGTGCTCGCTTGTCCTCCTCTAAAGGCGCAGTCACATTTGGTCACAACACTGGGACGTGAACCGTTTCAGATGGTTTTCGCTCACTCTTTCAGGAAGTTTTACTCACTGTCGAATCACGCGCGCTCATAATCGGAAAAAACGTGGTAACACGGCAACATGGCACTGCTGTGAGCGCGAACAAAGCTGCACGTCCGTCGAAGCTCGTCCGCTGCCTACTCGGTGCTGTTCAACATTCCGACACGCGATGTTTGTCCGCTCGATGCCCGCCCATGATGATTCGCGCGCACAATATTGATAAACAAAGAGTGCAAACGAGAGCGCAAAACATGTGCTCCGCACGCGACGCAGGTAGAGTGTACTAGAATATTTGAGTGGCGCGACCGGAGCGGGCGCGCCGTGCAAACCGGTGTCCCCTCTCGCATGGAAAGCAGCGGTGGCGCTGGCGTGCCTAACCATTGGGCAGCGGGCGCGCGGCGGGCACGGCCAGCGTGGCCCGAGCTGTGGTGCTCATTCTAATTCTTTTTTTTTTTCGCGTGTGCGTGCGTGCTGTGCCATGCACATTGCAATAAATATTGTATAAACATAGGTACGGCAGCACAGTCACGCTGGCCGGCGTTTTCACAGATACATCTAATAAAATAAAATAAAGATCCGTTCGGTGCGCCTTGCAAGCATCTGATGCGCTCGCAGCTTCGTTGCACGAACCCCTTTCGCGGGGCGCGATGGAGGCGTTAATTTTATTGAAATAAAGCAGTTTTTAATCAGAACTTCCTTATACATGATTGGCGTGCAGGAAAACGTCAGGCAGTGAATTACTTTGTGGGATATATTTAAAAAATCTGGCATAGGTGACGACGGCACATATTTTAGGATGGGGATAACATCGCAAAAACGCAGCCTGCACAAAATAAGAAGAAGAATAAGAAAAATAAACAAGGAAAACATCGTAAGAGTGGAGGCACGGATGTCCGTCATTCCCGATGTTATACATAAAGATGTGGAGAGTACGGGAAGAGAGCTCGAAATGAGCAACATTAGTTTCAATCTGCTCTAGCAGGCCAATGTCGAAAACGGCAAGACCTTCTAGGTCTGTTTTATGCTGAGTACAGGGTCCCGTTTGGCTAATACTGAACTGTTACAAGTTACTGCCCGGAATTACCAACTTCCTTATTTTCATCCTGTAAAATTATTGAATACGTCTCACAATTATTTAGCTAGTTCGTTACCGATAGTTATGTTCATATCGCAGCCATATCTTTCGTAAAGATTTCTTGAAAATGACCCAACTTAAATACCTCTGTAATTTCTGTTTTTGTATATTTTTGCTGCCGTAATTGCTCTCGTTATGTCAGGCGAAGTCGACGTCATTTTTTATATTTTAAGAGAGCAGTTTAACTGGTTCAGTGGCGCACCGACAGGGATGGGGGTTGTAACCCCATATGGTGCTAACTGTAACCCCCCTGAGACCGACCTAACCCCCTCCCACTCCGTAACTGCACCTGTGTCCTAGAAGAATGTGGCGCTAATGTCTCAGCAAAACGCCGAAAAAATAATAAAATAATCATCATCATTGATGTTATTATTTTTTGGCATTTCATTTTCTTTTTTTACACACTCAACAACTGTGTAATCGCATGCCCGGCCCTTCGTGAAAGATTGAACCCCCCCCCCCCCCCTGGCAGAGATCCTGGGTGCGCTACTGAACTGGTACATGTATAATACTAATTCATAGGGTCTCAACCCGTCTACCTACTTTCTACTTAATAGATGACCTTCTACGTATCTATAGATGCGTTCGCATTGACAGCATTACAGTGATTGTTCTCGTGAGCTACTCGTTACTTCTGAGTACTTTGGACTAGCGTTCGGAATCCGCTGTTATTTTTAATACATATTAACGACATATTGATGGAAGTTATAACTTATTAGGGCACCATTTGAGATCGAATTATTAGCAGACTATTACGTAAAGAAGCTAGAGAGGAAGAACCGCGCAGCGGGCGATGGAACGGAAAATGATAGGCGTTACACTAAGGGATAGGAAGACAGCCGAGTGGGTCAGAGAACAAACGGGGGTCGCCGACATAATGAACGATATTAAGAAGAAAAAATGGACATGGGCAGGCCACGTGATGAGAAGGCTAGATAACCGATGGACAGTTAGAACGACGGAATGGATACCAAGAGAGGGTAAGCGCAGCCGTGGGCGGCAGAGAGTAAGATGGGTGGACGAAATCAAGAAATTCGCAGGCATCAAATGGAATCAGCTCGCGCAGGACAGGCAAGGATGGCGAGGGTTGGGAGAGGCCTTCGTCCTGCAGTGGACATGAAATTGGCTGATGATGATGATGTCCATCTTAACGAAATCAACAACTATGAGGAATGGACACATTTCTCCCTGGTGCTCTCATTACGGCATGTAGCTGAATGGAGATAAACCAGTGTTTATAAGGACTACAACAACAACAACAACAAAAAAAAAGAACACGATACAAGCTCTTCTTTCCTTACGGTTTTCAATCGCAATCGCTCCCTGATATATTTGAATGCAAGTACTTCGTCGCATTACACACTCTCTCATTTGGAAAGGTCACACTATATTCTCACCAGATCGTCATCAGTCCGTAACCTTGGTTCCATTAGGCAATAACTAAAAGAAACATTTGCAAAATTTAATTTGTCAGAATACATATCGTTTTTCAGACCAGGACCTGGACATGCATGCGCAGTTTGGACTCCTACATAAATCGTAGAACAAAGACCGGAGAAGATTCAAAGCGCAACGCCGTTCGCTACTTATATTCTAAGTAGCAGCGGAACTGACCTTTCAGACCTAATTAAAGAGCACAATGTATGAAGATTTTGAGTGTGCCGTAAAACCCAGACTAATTAAGATGTCTTTCCCTGAGCTGTATGCTTTACCACTGCGGTCGCAGCTGAGGAGACATCACCTTACTAAATCTTTAATCCCTTTAGTACCAAAACAAGTTCTTCGGAATATCTATTTTTCCCTCGCATCATCTCTGAATGGAATAGTTTATCTCTCACGACTTCGCACAGCACGGACCTAATTTTCATAGAATACCTTAATTGATCCTTAAAGTTTCTTCACCACACTTGAACGTTAGTACCTAAACGTAACATTGTCACACTACACCCTTTTCATTCTAAGATTTCTGAGCTATATAGGAGTGAGTGTATGGTTTCTTCAGTTTACCTATATTTATGGGAAACGAAAGTAACAGTGTGAATAATTATGCTTGGTACAGCATGTTTATATCAGGTACGTCACACCGAAGGGGTGATGTTGACACGCAGCAAAACAATATCTCACTTTCACAAGTAGGCGATAGGTAGAACCTTCTTTGTGTTTGAGTAAAATGCCCATACCAAAAATGAGCACCGATATATAGCGTGCAGTAGAACTGGCGGCTGATTTAAAACTATATTTGATGATTGCAACGCTCGCACGCTCGCCGTGTTCATAGGTAATAACATTGCGGTTTGAGCAGAAACCTTGGAAGTAAGCAGGCAAGCAATATGAAAAGACATCGATCGCCTAGTTAAAAGTTGATGAAGCTGCATGTGGCGCATCGCTGCTCAAGTGATCCATTCGCGCTTCATTATAAAACCAAAATAAACCTATCTACACCTGCCAGGCGCTCTCCCGGCGCAAATTAATTGCCATCAGGGTGGTAATGCAGTTCAGGTGTGATGAAACGGTTCGTTTTTACGTTCCTTTCATATAAACTCGCGCCACTCTTGCGAACATTTTTGTGAGCGCGCCGGCAAGCAGACGCCCGCGAGGCGGGCCGGCCGTGCCGGCCGGCCGGAGCAACCAATGTCTGACGACTGCAGCGCCGCCGCTGCGTTCCATGCGGAGAGGGCCCGTCTCCGGCCGGCGGTCGCGCCACTCAAAATATTCTAGTACACTCTAACGCAGGCCCCGGTAGAAAGAGGACTGTTCAGCAATTCCACTGCTACAGCTGCATAGGTGGCAGCACTGTCGTGTTATAATACAAAATATATTTAAAAAAAGGAAAGGTATATTTATCGCTTCAGAAACCACTATTATCACAAATTCCGTTGCTTATTTTAGTTTTCTCAATGATAACTTTGCTTCTTTTGGCAAATAAAGCGAGTTATTGAACTACGCCGTTTCAAAACTGCACCGCATGCGTTTCAGATCTCTGAGTCTTCAAGATCTCAAAGAGATCTTTGAGGACTCAGAGATCTCAAAGGCTGCACTTTTGCGTATTACTGCCTAGAGTTACTGTACATATTCCCCGAACCCTCAGGGACAGAGTTGCGTCTCTGACAGAACTAAAGCCCCTCTACTTCTGGAGGTAGAGGGGCTTTAGACAGAAGCGCCGTTCGCGCTCCCATTCGCCAACAGCGCTCACGTGCTCAAAATGCATCTTTTGGGAAAGCCAACTTCACGGTTGTGCTTGCGCTGACGCTCGCCGCGTCACCACGGCTGCTAATTACCACCGCGCCACTACTGCCTCAGCCGAGTCCGACGTTCAGGCAGAGCTAGGCTGGCTCAAAAGCAGAAAATTTCCTGATTGGGCACTTCGTTTTAGTACGCGGCCTGTTTCATAGTGAGAGAAGAACAAGGCAGTGCCAAATCTGCGATTCGCTCAACTGGATATCGGTGTTGGCAATCGCCAGCTCTTTCACCTGCTCTTTCACACACACACGCCACAATATAAATAAAAGAGGAAGTGACACTTGAAGCAAAATGTTCAGCCGTGGTCAGCCGTCAAAACCAGCACTACAGGACATGTCGGCAGCTCTGTGCGACGAATTATTTCTTTCAGCTTAACGTGCGTTTTAGAATACACGCCCACCACAAATCTGATTACCATGGGTTAATTGTAACTCTCATTAACAACATTTTTGCGATATAGTAGGCATAAACGGTTCATGATATGCAGGCTCACGCCTCCTTAGTAACAGCTGGCAAGCCGGTGACCAAAATTAGACCGGAAAGGAAAAAAAAAAATGTGCACGTGTGAATACGCGCAGAGCGCTACGCAGCATAAATTTTGAAGCTGCATCCTGTTTCTATACTACGCCAGATATACTAGATGCGTAAAATTCTCTCGGCAGATAATTTTTTTGCATTGTTTTATCTGCGCTCGTCGTTTTTCAAAGTGCCTATTTTACCTTTCATACAGCTGTGTCAATAACGATCTGAAACGAGCGTTTTGTTCATTTTATTTTGTCCTGAATGGTATTATCATTTGATATTAAGAAAATGCTTATACCGATAGTAGGGGCCATCGAACTGTTTATAAACACCACTTGTGTATAAGTTGATTGTTTGTTCGAGTCCCCTTTCTGTTTCTTTTTTGGAATCGGAAATCTTCCGGCAGCGACATGGAATAAGCGAGCGAGAAAGCGCACGTCGCCGCAGAGCCGTGCCGTCTCCTACATTCGAGAGGAACGGCTTTCTTTCTTAACGCGAATGAATGTGCAAGATGGCAGACCTACGCGCAACTCTGCTCCCGTAGGGAGCACATACACTAACTCTATTACTGCCATGATGCGGGAAACAGACTTTCATTTGTGACAGATGCACGCACTCCTCCGCGCTTTTATAAATTAGGATAGGAGGCACGGGCAAAATAATTGTGATTTCGTTCAGGAAAGGACAACGGAGTAGGGAGAGCTGAGATTCGTGAATAGAAACAAAGGGAGACGCATATGACGACGGCAAGAACGGCTGGGCGTCCTTCGTGCTGGGGGAAAGGAAATGAAAGAGTGGAAAGGGGAAGATCGCCGTATTGGGGGGCTTTTGAATACTTGCAGTTGTTTAACGGAAACAGAACATTTAGTAGGGAACATTGAAGGAGAAAGTAGAACCATCATAAAAAAAAGGTGGGAAGGAAAGGGGGCACACTTGTTCATCAAGAAGGCACTAATAAATCGGCAAAAGATACGTGAAAAAATCGTTAACTTCATAAGACCATTACAAACGTCGCATTATCATATGTAAATAATAAGCAATGACTATAAATAAAAACACATGATCATGATAATTATCAAATTATTTCTGATAACAAGCGTGGTAAAGCTTAGAAATAGGCCAAAATAACCCCAAGTGTCCAAGAATGAAGAATTTGTGTTCGTAATTGACACAAGAAAGGTTATAATGGTAATAATAATGGTGACAAAACATAGTATGCTCAATAATCACCATAATTCAGCAGAAATGACAGTGACCTCGGCAAAAAAAGTTAAAACTCACAAGCTGGTGGAATGGGATCGGAAGTGAAGGAAGCGCTAAGGATGATCGTAGAAGTAGGTCATGATGAGCATGGCTCAGCAAAAGACAGTGACTCAGCAAAAGGCATGCAAACTAAAAAAATTGATGCAATTAGTTCGGACCCATCCCATGGAATGGGCTCCGGTTTCAGAACCCGGGACCCAGGGTTTGGACCCTTAGGTCGTTGCATTTGTGATGACGTGTTTTGACATTAGGTACTGCAATGAAACCAGTACTCGCCCAGAAAACCTCATGTGTTTTGACATTACGCTCCCTTATTGCTACTGGCACCAGACATCCTCATGTGCATTGACGCTAGAGTGTCTGAGTACTGCTGGCACCAGAAATTCTCATGTGCATTGACATTAGGGTGTCTGAGTACTTCTGGCACCAGAAACCCCCATGTGCATTGACATTAGGTTTTTGATGTGAACGTAATGCCAGATGACATTAGCCATTGCAAGTCTAATGACTGTCTAATGTCACATTAAGAGTTCATTAGGTATACATTAGACTCTCAATATTCATTTTCATAAGGGCAGTCTCAAGGCGCATACATTCAACTTTCGTCATATGTGCGTCGTCCTAATCTCACATAACAAAGCCGACGCAATCAATCACTGCCGTTGCGATCAGTTTCAATATCTCCATCGAAATTCGACAACAGATATAAACTGGCGTGTTTCTTTTAATCCTAAGTGTTAATATGCAAGAAATCGTGATGCCCTAAAAATTTATAATGTAAACTGGCTGCCTTATAAAAGGGTTGCGACACTAAATTTTGAGGCTCTATAATGCAAGGACGGTCGTCACAAAGTCTGGGGCACAGGAAGCATTTGAAACACGCTTTTGCTTGCTTCGAAAGAATGTTTATATGCTCGTTCTGGCGATCGAGAGCCATCGCGAGCGCCGCTGACATCGACGTCGCTACGCCGAAAGCGCAAAGATACATGTAGTGACATTGTGCGACGTAACAGTTACGTACAATGGGTGGTGAATGAAAGCTCCCAGGCCGACGTGGCATCCTTTTTTTTTTTGCTTTCTCCCTGCGTATATCTGGCGAAGAGAAGGCAGGGAGACAACAAGCGAACACGGCGCGAAGACCACAGAGGCCCTACACAATCTCTGTTGTGCGCTGGTGCTACTAGACAATGACGTCGCTCACAAACTCTCGCAACAGAATCGAAAACCGGAAATCTCTCGCAGATATGACGAAATATTGAATTATTTACCTAGAATATGTGAAGCTTGGAGCGTGTTTCGTGCTTCTTGGTGCAATAACAAGCGTTTGAATCAAGAACGCAGCAGCGACAATTTTGATGTCTCCGCCTATTTAGGTTGATAATTCGAGAGGCAGTTACATAATGTTGATAATTTTCACTTCAACGCAATTTTAGCAGCGACAAACTATTTTCGATTTCTCGTGGTTTGCGAAGAAGACACGTCTCCGTCTAGCTATCGCGTTATTTTTATTAAGATCTGTACTTCTAAAAAATGTCCAGCCAGTACGAAACCTGCGTAGTAGGCTACCACCAAGTTCAATTATGTACATAAAAAACGAAACTCGACTAGCGGAATGGAAGGATAATACTACAATCAATCGTCATTACAGCGACGTACTTGGGACCTGACAAACTCTTTGTCAAATAGGTCACGCTTAAAGCTTGCAGTTAAATTTGGGACGCAAAGGTACTTTTGTTCTACCAGTGATTTCGCAGAAGTGGCGTTCGTTACAGGGGCACTTGACTGTACTAGAAGCGTATAGCTTCGTAGAAGCTCCGTTACCGAAATGCAACATTGATCGTCATCATGGGATCTTTGCTTCACATCTATTTTAAGAGGGAAATTGGTGTACCCTTTCCTTTTACAAGGACTTGGGAAAACTAGCCTCCCCATTACCTCTTATCTTGATTTTTTTTTCTTTCAGCAGGTGGAACTGTTGCTTTTCTTTCTGTTTTTTCTACAAATGAGAGGCATTTGCGGTAGATTTCTGATGTTGTACGCTATTTAATTATTATTTATTATATTATTTATTATTTATTTATTTATTTGAAAATACCTTACAGGCCTCCAAAGAAGCATTGTGTAAGGGGGGCATTACAAAAAAAAGAGTGAACTTCCGCAGTACATTCTTCTTACAATATGCATGAGAAGCAGTCACGCACAGAGTCACAATGAGGGAGAAGTGCACTGCAAAGTAATTCATTAAAGCAGCATCGGTAATAAAAAAAATAGAATCGGGAGCTCTAGGAAAAAGAAAACATATCATAAGAAGGAAAAGTCACACTGGGCATTATTGATAGAGTCGTAACGTCAAGGAAAATTGCAGTGTTATACAGTAATAAGATTGCAGTGTTATGAAAAAAAGGTCAAGAAAATACACTCAAAAGAAAGCGACACTACTGTGCTATAGAATTCCGAAAAATATACGATAAACAGAGAGGAAACTGAGATCATGGTAGGTTAGTTTACAATTTGTTGGCGAGATAGTTTGTCACTGCGTCCCGAAATGCCTCAATATTTTTCAGAGATGCGATGCTATCTGGAAGGGAATTCCAACATCGGACTGCCCGTGGAAGCGCCGAGCAGTTGAATGCACGTGTCGACCCGTGAATGCGGCTATAGCTAAAATGATTACGAAGCCTGTGTGACGCAATGTAGGATCGTTTCAAGCATGCTGGTGTTGTTCGAGATGAATGAATGAGTGTGTGAAACAGGGAAAGCAAGGCAATGTCACGGCGAACACTCAGGGATTGCAATGAAAGGTTGATTTGTTCTGTGTTACACTAGAATGATAGCTGAAATCGTTAGTAATGAAGCGACTTGCCCTGTTCTGAATTCGTTCTAGCGTATCATTGAGGTATTGCTGGTAAAGGGACCAAAGAGGGGAAGCGTAGTCGAGTTGAGGCCGAACGAGGATGAGGTATGCTAGTTTGCGAACATTCGAAGGAGCATTTCTTAAGTTTCGCCGTAAGTAGCCCAAGGATTGAGATGCTTTGGATGAAATGGAGGTGATATGTTCTGACCAAGAAAGATTCGGGGTGAAATAATACCTAAGTACTTATATTGTGTAGCGACTGCAACACTTTCTTTATTGATGTTGTATGAATAGAATGAAGGCGTAGGCTTCCGAGTAAAATGCATAACTTTACATTTTGACGTGTTCAATGTCATTAGCCATTTACTGCACCAGTTATCAATTTGTTCAAGGTCATGCTGAATAACCAGATGGTCTTCTTTATGTACTATTGGGCGATATACAATGCAGTCAACGGCAAATATTCTTATAGTTGAGGACACGTTGTGTGGAAGATCATTAATAAAGATGAGAAAGAGTAACGGACCGAGGACACTACCCTGTGGTACACCAGAAGATACTTCAGTTAAGGACGACGAGAAGTTATTTGCAATGGTGAACTGTTGTCGATTAGAAAGAAAGTTCCGGAGCCACGATAAAGTGAGACAGTCCAATTTAAGAGCTGAAAGTTTTGAAATAAGGCCGCAGTGCGCGACACGGTCAAACGCCTTTGAAATGTCAAGAAAGAAACAGTCGGTTTGTTGGTTATTGTTCAAGTTCGAGTGTAGGTCTGTAGTAAATTCGAGCAACTGTGTCTCGCATGAAAAGTCCTTTCTAAAACCATGTTGATTATGAAAAAAGAACTTGTTAGTCTCAAGGTGCCTGTAAATGTGCGAGGCGATAATATGTTCCAGTAACTTGCAAGAAATGCACGTCAAGGAGATTGGACGGTAGTTTTCGCAGGATGATTTATTGCCATTTTTAAATACTGGTATAATTGCCATGCTTCCCCTTTTTTTCATTTCTTAGTTGAATGGATATATATCCTTACTCTTATTGAGGGCTGCTGTTCACAGGAAGAGTGTTGCCATCCTGCATTTCTTGTATCCGCTCTTTGTTTATGTTTCTGTATTTGTCTTCTTGCCAGATAATGTGCAGAAGGGGAACTGCTGCGCTGAAACGTGCACATATTTGGCCTCTTTGACATTTATATTTCTTTAGTAATAAATTGAGGAGTGCATGCCTATATATTCGCAGACAATCTCTTCGGGCTCCTGCACCCTGCGATGATTGCTTTATCATATTATTTCTTTACTGATGTTTCTTTCTCAGCATCTGCAGTTGGCCTCCGAGTTAATAACGCGTCAGGAAATGGGCTGCACAATTAAAATTTGAGAAGTACACAAGCTCTTTGAAATACTACATGTGAAATATTGTATAGAGTAGAGTTGATATGAGAGCATAGTTTTCTTATTCTGAGCAAGCCTGTATCCATTACTATAATTGCTGAAATATCTCTTTTGGCTAGCCATACGAAATAAACATTAATATAAGCCTAAGGAAGAGCGCCTTTTTAGACCAATAAACCAATGATATGATGGATGCAGATTAAGACATATTAAGGCAAATCAAACTACTGAAAAAAATAGAACACAAATGAAGGGTGGATACTCTCACACTGAGATGTACAGTTTTGAAAAATAAATTACGCTTACGATAAACGCAACGCAAACGCAAGGAATACGGAAGCGAAGACAGGCCCCGAAGTTCGTACAGCTTTCACTGCCGTGGAACTGGCTCAGATTCTTTTCTGTTATCCGCAAGTAATAGTTCTTTCTGCGAAACGTAATTCCTATGCACGCGGCTTATTGCGGGAAATAGATTATTCCAAAATGTACATGTTAAAAAGATAATTTGAATGCGCAAGAATTAATGAAAAAGAATTGTGTCGTCAAATACAGTATTGCCCGCAAAGTATTGCGCTGGATGGATCTCTGGTGTATCAAATACAATCGAAGAAACTCCTATCACCACTGCTCACGGCTCAGTGCTAACCAATATGAAAGCTCGTAGTGAGCCTTTTTGTATAAAAACTATCAACCATATCAACCGGCAACAAACACGCCCATATGCCTGTATACACCGCAGGTTACATTTATATGTGTGAGCACAGAGAAACTCTATGAATTCCCCTTGGTTCCTGTTGCACGTGGGCGACTTGTTGGCAATTTACTTGGCTTCCTTAGTATTGTTGGTACTACTTGATCAGTAAAGTTTTTGTTCTTGTTTTTGTGCATTTGTACCCTTTGTTATTCCTTTTCTAGTTTTTGGTTATTGCATGCTGTTGACAGACGCTTAACACCATTTTACGCTCTTGTATGCCGCAGTTCCACGGAAGCGCTCATTGCGAACGTGCACGGCGGGTGTGTCCACTCAATGGAATGACATGTCAGTGGGTGGAGGAGCACCTCATGCGCAGCATCAGCATCGCGCCTCGGCTACCACGATGGGTTTACAGAAGCGTGTTCATGGCGACAGTCATGTGACCCTCGTCTGGCTCGGTGTTGGATACACGAAGCGGCCGCAGCGGTGTCATCAAGAGATAGAATTGTTTGCCCGAGGCGACTCAACCACCTCGGCGGCCGCCTTCGGTGCTCCCCTTAAGGGCAACTGGCACGCCGCTTCGTGCTGTGCAGTGCAGCGGCCGCCGGTCAAAGCTGCCGTCGTACGCTGACATGGCCACCATCAGAACCTTTCAAAAGTGACAGTAGGGCAGGAACTTCCTCTGTTCATGTCATTTGAAGCCGGTCAGCCGAACAGACAAACTTCAGCCAATGCACCGCACCAGGAAGCTGCAGAAGATGGGGACCATCCTGGAAGCTATGCACATATTTCTACGCCGTTTGATAGTGTGTTCATTTTTTCTGTCTTTACGTCTTTTATGAGCGTTGTGCGATTCGGTTTATCAGGTTCATTACAACAATTCGAGTCAACAAATATCATGTCTTGTGCTTTTTAACGCACACAAGCAAGTGGATTACAACGTCTAAAATACCATGTGCATGAGACACCTAATTACACGGCACATTTCGCCGTACTTGATAGAAATTGTCCTGATAGCACACATTGTGTGAATCGGTGCCGTGCGAAGCAGTCACGGATGCAATTACCTACGACGAATTCCTTCACATTAAGCCAACTCATACGCGTAGTTCTAAGAGTTTTGTGCATAGAGCATGAACGGATGCGTGCTTAACTTGGGCTAACCAGGAATGTCGACAGAACTACAGCGGGAGAATGGCATTTAATTATATGACGTTACGTTGGCAGTCATGTCAGTGCACAGCAGATACATTTATTTTGTGCAGGTAAAATGGATACGACGGTGGGCTGATATGCGTGTCATAAGCGTCGTTCTTGAATTCGTAGATGATTGAGCAATGTTGGACAAAGTCATGCCGAGTCATAGTGAAACACATATAATGTATATTACGCTACTATCTGAGCACATAACACGCATTACAAGCGCAATTTTTTTACAGAAGCGCTATTGTTACACTTATTCTATATACCGTGTGGTCGCAACCGACGTAGCGTAGTACTAGCGTGCTTACTTGACACCTTCAATGTCCACATTCGATGCATGTGCATGTGTGCTTGTTATGGTCGTATTTTGCGCTATGCGACAAGCAGTGTGCCTTTCTTATATTTGTGTTCTAATGATATCTTAGATGTCTGTTTTAGTTAGTGCTTGTGAACGTAGGCTCTGTAAAATTCAAAAAAACCAATGGCGCATACCTCAGGCGAAGCAGTACGGCTATGGGCCCCACATGACTGCGGTACCGTTAATCTTGACGTCTGACTAGCATATCGTGTTAGTGGTGTCAAGATCAGTCTTCAATGTTCGACATCCATTTGTACCTTGCCATGCGAATGTTCGAGTACATCAGGTGAGAGAGATGATCCGGAAGGAAGCGGGAGACTGTTGTCCCCCCTTCCTTCCGGATCATCTCTGTACTATTTGCAACAAATAGTACAGAGGGAAAGGCAGGGAGGCTAGCAAGTGTAGGACAACCGGTATGTTACCCTGGGTGAGGAAAATTGGATGAAGAGATTGAAAATCAGAGAACCGACGACTACGCGAGTACGGAGACGTAGGCGGACAGATAGATAGATAGATAGATAGATAGATAGATAGATAGATAGATAGATAGATAGATAGATAGATAGATAGATAGATAGATAGATACGGCGAAGGTTGCTCATGTTCACCAAGAAATAATTCTCGTTTATACTTGGGGCCAGACAGCATGGTCACATAGAAGGCACTACTAAGAGTTTTATGCACCATTTTCACTAAGTGACGGGCACGTTGATCCTGTCATCAAAAGTAATATTGCTTTTCGCAACTGCGGTTATTAAACACGGCAATGTTGAGTCACTGACCCATTTAAATATCGAGGTATTGATCATGCCTTTCACTTACAGATACACCGAAACTCGGATTGTAAGGTATAATAGACTGATGAAAGCATATGGATGACCACAATAGCGTGACATGCTTTTGATGTACGTCACGTGTGAGGATTATGCGAACACGGGCTGCTCAATCCTTACAGTGCTGGTATGCGACTCTGGTGATTCAGTTTTGTTCTTGCAGTATCTGTAATAAAAGCTAAGCAAGATAGACATTGAAAAGTTCACAAGAAAACACTTCGCAAGGGTGCAGGAAAAATGTACTTATTGTTAATTTTAACTGCCCTTACAAAAATTTCTAGTAGCATTAAATTGAATGTCTACAGACAATTGTTACTAGAACATACCAACAACTAACAGACTGTCTAGCAACAGTCTACATACTTCTCTACCATCTGCCTGTGGGCACCCTGCCTGCAATTGGCCACCAACTTCCAACAGACACCTGTTTCTAGGGTGTCTGCTGACTTCATATTAACGTCCTATAATCCTTTTTCTTTTGGACACCCTAGAAACATATCTAAAGACAATTGTTACTAGAACCTACCAACAACCTACAGGGTGTCTAGCAAAGGTCTGTGTACTTCTTTACTGACTGCTTGTTGGCGTTCTGGAAACAATTGGCCACCAACAGTACATAGACGCGTGTTCATAGGCTGTCTGCTTACTTTCTACCAGTGCCCTATGAACATTTGTCTTTTGACGCCCTAGGAACATACTGCCAAAATGTTTGTAGACTTTCTGTGGATCATCTACAAACATTTGTCTCAGTATACCCTTTTAACAATGGTTAATATATCTAGTGAGGCATGTTCATGCACACACTGTTCACATTCTCAGACTGGTCTATACGACATATGTTACCCCGTGACAGCTTCGGTCGATATGTGTGAACGAGTTGTACAACCAAGCGTAAGCAAAATACGATACGAAGAAGTAGCAAAATAAATAATTTATTATCCTTAACTGGTACACAGCAGTAAGAAGAATAGAGAAGAGCATCAGGTAGTAAACATTAAAATAGGCAACGTAAAGCAGCCTCTACTTAGCACAAGGCGGCTAGATAAATAGATTATTAAATAAGCAGATCTGATTTAGCCTCCCAAACCACATTCGGATAGAAGTATTATTTGTTCACGAGTATTTCAACTATAAGAAAGTTCATTAATTGATAAAAAGGAAATGATAAAAGACAGTGTCATCTAACTTGAAAATTCATTCCAGTAGTAATTTACTACCAACCGCAGACACGTGGCATGGTATCATAAGCAATATGTGCTGTCAGATAGGCTTCGCACATATAAATCAGCATTCCAAGGTACACGCGTGCACACTGCTAGGCTGAAGGTATATCAACGAAGAGGATTATACGAATAATTATGCAGGAAAACTTACCACATGAGCCTCTTCGATCGATAACAAATAGAAATGTGTGAGCAAAAGAAAATATTCAAGCGCATCACACTAGCAGGACATACAAGACTGGAAATAGTTCATCACTGGTGCAGAAGATATAACAAAAGTCCAACGAGACGCAGAAGTAGTTACTACTTGGCCTTGTCGCCCCGCCACGGTGGTCTAGTGGCTAAGGTACTCGGCTGCTGATCCGAGGGTCGCGGGATCGAATCCCGGCCGCGGCGGCTGCATTTCGATGGAGGCGAAATGTTGAGGCCCGTGTGCTGTGCGATGTCAGTGCACGTTAAAGAACCCCAGGTGGTCGAAATTTCCGAAGCCCTCACTACGGCGTCTCTCATAATCAGAACTGGTTTTGGGACGTAAAA
>JABSTT010001857.1:0-73264 GCA_013339685.2 Hyalomma asiaticum
GGGAAACACAGCTTGAAGTTTGCATTTTCGTATGATTCTGTCGGATATTTATACCACTCAGGCTTGCCAAGCCACGATATTTGCAGTTAGGTAATAGGGAGTTTTAGCGGCGGCGGCAGCTTACGGTACGGTAAGTATGGTGATGCCGCACTGTCGTGGTTGGCACGTAGAAGATTCACCAGCAGTTTTATCGCCTGACGACGTTTCCGTGGAGCTCTTTCTGACTAAACTAGCCGCGCGCCGACCATGACTGTACGGCATTACCGTGATTACCGTACGGTAAGCCGGCGCTGCTAAAAGTCCCTAATGTCTCGGTGCGTGTATAATGACACGACACCTTGCCGTAGCAGCTTTTCGGCTTAGGGATTGCGCTGCTAAGGTCAAAGACGCTTGTTTGAATTCCTGACGTGTCGGAGACTGCACAATCTTGGTATAGGGCTTAATGAAGAAAAGACGGTGAACTTCAATCGAAGTGCATGCTAAGGCATTCGCAGAGCGCAAAAGAAATCTCGGAGTGCCTAACTTCATAATCTTCATCCTTCATAATTACGCACTTTTGGTACTTGAAAAATCTAGGACTTGCTATTAAATTAAATATGAACGATTGCCGATTGAAGAAAAGGTCATAATCGACAATCAATAGATCGTTGTCCATTCTAACTTTCTTAGCGACCTGCGGACAAAAAATGCGTGCCATATGCCTGAATAATGACACATTAATCCATCAGCTCAGGCCAAGTCCTTTGGCCGCTTAATTTAGAATATTATTGGGCTCGTCTACAGAAAAATTGGTGCTCATGCTTATCCACACCTTAAACCGAATAGCGTAACAACTTTTTTCTGCTTAATACCGCCGGATTAAACAGTGAGAGGCAGTGAAACACGCACTCGCAGCCGGCAAACGCGCATGGAGAGAGCCACAAAACGCGATTGCGGAAGCCGTCGCCAGAGAAGCGCCACAAAAAGGCCAATTGCAGCATCTTAGATGTACTGAGGAGCTGCGTGGTGGTAACCTATTATTATTTGCCCCTCAGGTTTTAAGACTGCGGGAATAAAACAAATGGATGCTCACCTGCCTACGTCATGGGGTTGAATTTGAATGAAGTGTTTGGGATACCAAGTGTATTCAGGCCACAAATTCTAATATCCGGCTAACCGGTCAGTTAAGCCGGACATTTTAGATATCCCCCTCCTAAAAGCCGTATAACCGAATAACCGGTGTTAGGGACCGGATTCACTTCCTTCCTGTTAAAACGGATCGCCGGTTGAACGCGTGCGCGCTCTACGGAAACGTACCAAAAGTGGCCCACGCAAGCGCATAGATGTGCATATGGCCATATATGCATATCTGGCTATATATGACACGTGTCCGTATTTGGCCGTATTTGCCCAATATGCATCAGAGTCTTACATAGCATTCCTCGTGTGTGTCTTTCATTGCCACGTATGTTTCTTTGACGATTTTGGGCAAATACGGCCACATAGGAGCACATGCCGCATAAGCTTTATTTTCGCAATTCCTGATATCCCCATATATGTCATTTTTGGAAGGGAAGCAGCCACTTTCACGTCGGCGCGACGACGCTGTGCGGACCAAGTTCTGGCGCCTTGGGGAGACAATGGTTATGGGGACATACACACGGTCACGGCTTCTGGACTGGAATAACCAAACCAAGGTGATTCTACTCCCAGACGCGCCTCTCGTAGTCTCCATATACAGTGGTGTAACATCGTGAGCCCTAACGCAGCAATGCAGACTTTCTTCAGAGCGTGTTGGGCTACTTCGCAGTGATTTTCCCACATCACGCGGTGAGTACCGCCGTAATGTAGTCCCGTACGCTCCTAGTCTCGCAGCACGTGAACGCTGTCGGCACATATTCCATGTGAATAACGAACATCGATGCCTGGCCTTCGATTGACAGAGCCATGGATGTTACAACACAATGGTCGTCACAAGTTTCAGAAATAGCTTGCCAGTGATAATAGCGACGTAGAGATTCGACGCGTTTCACTGCAATATCCTCACAACTTCGCCCTTCGCATTCCCTTTCACAGGTGGAAATCAGAAGAAACCTTAGTTTCGTTTTACACAGCAATACTGTGCGCATACAAGAGCGGATCAATCGGGGCCCACGCAGAAAAATCGCGCTCGCAAATAGCAGTGCATCTGCAGCGACTTCGCTAAAAATGAAAAATGAACACATTGCCGCGTTGCGTTATAACCAAGCAAGTAAGGCTGAATCGTCGCAAAGGAGACTCACGCCGTGATAGTTTGACGCGTGCGCAGTGGGTTTTAATCAATCGGTCCATTCGAATGTATACTGTATAGCCACTAGAGGCGTTCACTTTATTTCCGGAAATAAAGAAGTGATACATATGTACTGCTGTCACTACACTATATTGTCGAACAATGCTTGTGATACGCTCATGAGTGCGCCGTAACGTGCACTTTCCTTCGGCGAAACCGACGTGTGGAACTAACCTAAGTGCCAGCGTTACGATGTACTATAATGATCTACCATTCAGTCGCCACGGTGCTCTCGACGTTCCTTTTTAGCCCACGTTAAGCATATGCACGCACTCGTGGCACTTTACAGAAAACATTCGTCCTATCCGCAACACTGGACAAACAATACGTCATAGGCAATTCCCTCGCTGGCTGCTTCGCATGACGACGATTCTCACAATGCATGGGATCTGCAGGATATTTTCTTTAGTTAGCATGCCCAACTATTTCTTCCGGGAAGTGAAACAACAGACAGCAACCTATGCTCCTTTTTTTCTTCCAAATCCATATAGTGCTGAAATAGATCCTCGTGGCCTTCATATCGAGAGACTGCCCTACCGTTGCATTCCTTCCATTCCATCTCAGATATTCTTGCCTACTCGACCGATCAGGGTTTCTTTTTAACACGAAAGTGTTTTATGCCGGGGTCCACCAAGAAATCTGTGACGTACTTCCGTAAAGGAAGGAAATGTCTGAAAAAGTAAACACGCCTTTTATATTGAAAAGGTACCACCCACTGGATTCTAACCCACAACCAGACAGGATGTGGCGGTAGGAGCTGGAAGCGCCAACGACCACTTCACCGACAGACTTGAAGTGAGGAGGAAAAAACTGACTTGCATGTATACTAGACCGCTTTATAATTTGCATTTAATTGATGTCCGGTTAAACCAAGCGTATTTAACAAGTAAAATTGCTCTAAATTAATATCGCCTGCCTTTCATTGCACTCTTCGTTCTCAGCGGTGGTGCTGCCACCTAGAAACGATGGAGCGAAGCCGCAAATTGTCGCCTTAATATGCGCGCCGGCCGTTAGCGTTTCAGTAGTTTCGACACCTCTATCGCCGCACAGGCTCTGGCGTCCTGATGAAGCGTGGCTTCAGCCACGGCCGCTACATAGTATTGTGTGACTTCTATGATAACCAGTTGCATTGCGACACGCTCTACTCGAGAAACGCAGACAGCCGCCTATCACCAAATGATGCGCCTTTCGCACAGCGAAGTGCGCGTTCAAAAAACGATCCGCTAACAGTCAGGTCGGCTTCGCTTGCACGATTTCACCGTTTGCTAACACTCCTGGTTTTGTGCAAGTTTGCGTAAGGCGCTGGCGCATTCAATGCACTGTCTCCCGAGAAGTGCGAGTCGTTCGAAGCTCTCGCATGTGTGCAACTGTCGAGGATCCCTGTACAGTGTCGAGGTGCCCCTGACGTGTACATGCAAGGGGTTCACATGTCCAGAGTACCCAACGCATGTCGCGCCCGTAAATTCGTCAGATTGCCGCTTATGTGCGAAGACAGGTTTCACTTTCCTGTTATACCGATTCCTAAGACAGTGGGTTCAACCACATGTTTTAAAATTATTCAATGTCCGTCTTTGCTCAGTCGCACAATGACCGTCACTACTGCCCCCCTGTTTCTGGCTTATCCTCCTCAGAGGGTGCGCACCATATAAGAGGATGATCGTCATCTGACAGCAACCTGCATTCAAGGGTTACATGCACTTAAAGTTGAACTGGCACCTTCCCAACCGAGTTTTAGGCAGGTTGTTCGCTGTGCTTTCTCAAGCAGGTATATTTGCCTCTCGAAAAGAGCTCGCTATTACTGATGAAATGGGTGAATAGCAATGAGTGCGAGTTTGGAAAGTAATGCGTGCTTGTGTTTCTTTTCTCTCAAGAAGCTTTATAACAGAAAAGAAGGAACAGTGATTTTCAAAGAGCACAGAGGAAATAAGATAAGCAAGACAGTACAACTTAAACTCTAATGTTGCCAAAACTAAAATAAAGAGGAAGAAAAAAAAACGTCTGGACTCCACTTGCACCACAACATGAACCTATGGAAGCAGTTCTTTATCGACCGAAGGGTCCTCGCTTTTTTCCATTGCTTTGGCATCGGCTTCGAACTCCACAATCACCAGTTCACGATGTCGTTGTAGGTCATCCCGGACAATCCACCTCGAGACTTCCGCAGCTGGTCAATTTTCTTCCCTATCTCTTTCTCTGCAATATCCGGGCGTCTGTTCCTAACCATGCGAGCAATCCTTGACAGCTTCTCCTCTAATTGGTTCTTTTTCGGCGCTTCTTCCTCGGTGGGCAGCACAGAAGGGGTGTCCGAGTATGCTGCCTCTACCTGCTTTCTAACACTGGGCGGTTTGACGGGCTTCGCATCTGGTGGTGCTGGTTCTGGTGACCTGGAAGACCGCTCGTCAGCCTCAGCTAGCGGCTGGTGAATAGTGCTGGCTGGTGGTGTTCCGCGCTTATTCTTGGAAGGAGGCGTTGTCTTGGGACGAGGTCGTTGGTTCCTCTTGCGGCGTCGTCGTGGCCGTGGAAGCGGAGGCTGCGGGTTCACGTCGGTAGGCTTCAGGTTTTTCATGACGGGGCCCTTCTTTTGTGTCGATGCACTCTGCCGTGATTTTGGTTGGAGAGCATGCGGTAGCTCGCCTTCCTTGGCACGCTGTTGATGCACTACGTAGGTGCTGCTCTTCAGTGTTTCCAGTTTCTGCAGCTGCATGACGTCCGAGTCATGAGCCTGCTTTGTCGACTTTGCCTCGGCAATTCGGGAAACTCGGCTCTGGGACTTTGCCTTGGACTTTTTCTTCCTTCTTGGCGGAGCTTGTGACCGAGGCGTAGATATTACCTGGATACCGCTGTCTTCCAGAGCAAGCTCTTCTCTCTCCTCGTGTTCTCCTTCTGTAGTGGAATCATTAGCAGGTGTGCTCGACGAAATGGCAGCACATTGACGGTGAGGTCCGCGATCGCAAACTGGCGCATCCTGGTCGTCGCTGTTATTGGAAGCAGTCGAAGGACCGGCAATGGCTTCGTCCGTTCTCCGCGATGCTGAGTCACCTTGCACCTCAACGTCAGGATCATAGTACACAAAAGTGTACAAGTCCTCGTTGACCACTACAAACCCGGGACGTTCGTTTAGAAAAGCTGTCATGGTCCCGTGTATTTCTTGTACCTGCTCCGCGTGCAAAGGACTGACTGCTTCCATAAGTTCCTGCTCCTGTGACGGGCCTTTGTCCAGCAGCAGCTGTCGCATGTGTCTCACGATGTCAGCTACATCTGCTTCCGTGAGACCTTTCGGCTCCGGTGTCTCGACTGTGATGACGGGATCATCTGTTCCGATGCTGCTTGAGTGGTGGACAAGCTTGGAAGTGGCTAGAACGCAGTTCTTGGCCAAATTCTTACTGCCATGAAGAGATTCAGCTCCATAGTTTTCACCTGTTGTGGTCCCTGTAGTTGCTCCAACCTCGGTAAGCTCGGGCCAGTCTTCGTCTCCATCTCTCTGTGACGTCTCAAGAATACCAATGAGATCGCTGAAGTTTGCTTGCAGATAGCAGGGTAAGCTGCTGTTCCCGGTGCTACTCGATCCAAAGGTGAACTTCGCTTTGACTTTCCGCTTCCTGGGGCGCTTGGGAATAGCGCCGGTTGATGGGTCCATGGCAGTCGAGGCGCTGGTAGAAAAGGCGGAGCTTCGGTAAGGCTGGCCCTGGCCGCTAGATACCGGCGGCCGAGATTCCAAGGTATAATTTGCTGGTGAGAAATGAGCTCGTGATGAATCATTACCCCGCGATATAGTAATGGCAAAAATGCCAAACCGGGCGTCCATTCTGCATGTCCATTCCCTTATGAATGGACATGCAGGTTGAATTAGCAATATCAAGACCTCACATATATTGCCCGCTTAATAACGCGCCCGAAAATGGGGCGAAGGGATGGGAAGGTATGCCGTGAACCACGTACAGCTGTCAACGTGAATCGAAACGTCACTTATCACACGTGCACCGTCCGCGCAAGTGCACGAGATGTAGTGCCTATCCGCGCTTGAATAAGTAACGTTAAGCAGGAGCTCTGAGTATTCCCAGTGATAGCTAACTAAATTTCCCGAGCACCTTTTATGCGAGCGGCCTCGTCATTTTCGTCGTGCATAGCACCCCGGGCACACGTTTCCGACAAGCGTGGACGATGCGGCGATGCTCTTGTTCACTCGCAAAATACTTTGCCAACCTGTAGAACAGGTTCATTTGCAGCTAGGATACAAACAGGGAACTTTTGCAACACAAAAAATCGTGTCTGAACGAGCTGCGACATTGCACACGTCGTACGTTGCGGGGCCGGTATCACGTGATGCCGTTTTGTAAGTCACGAAGAGGTTCCGGCAGATGGCGCCATGGTATGTCCTCGAGGCCAATACAGAGTAAAACAACTTACCCCTTCAGGCTGCAAACGAGGAAGATGGAGATGTATGATATTTTTGCAGTTTTGCATTGAATATTAAGCAGGCTTAGAATACCGGATATGTGTGATGCACGGCTACCAATTAGCCCACCCTAAACTGGCAGATGTCCTGCGAATTTTTACTTTTTAACTGTGAATTTCCACACTGGCACTACATTTTCTGGCAGCAGTGGTTGCGACTGCGTACAAGCACTGACTCTGGTGTTCGCTCCGACCAGGTGGTGAATTTTATCTGCACGGCTCGCTGGAGAGCACAGCTTAGTTGTTGCTGCTGTATCCTCGGCACATGCTACTACGTCTTTGAACTTCGGCGACTACGTTCGCCATCTACCGGACAAGGAGCCGTAGAAATACGCCATCCTTGGCCATCGTTCGTCATTTTGGCTGTCATGGGCACGTTAAAAGTGAAAAGTAACAGTGTTACAGTTACAGTTATATAAGCGAGGAAAGTAACTACGTTACAGTTACAGTTACTGAGTTTCCAAGAGTAACTTGTTACAGTTACAGGTAAAATGTAACGCCGTTACTTTACCGTTACTTTACAACAATAAGTGATACCATCGCAAACCAGATTATACAGTTTTCTAATAGAAAGGTATGAAGGAATGCTGTTAGTCAAAATTGCTCGTGGTAAAATGCCAGATAATGAACTTGAATCCAGCTAAATGCCAGATAAAAAAGAAGGAATGCCAGATAAATGGAATGGGAAGGCACTCAACCAAAAGCCCAACACCAGCAATCGCTGTGCATGACCCGTTTTGCTGCAACAACTATTTATTGATTGCTGTAGCTTTCCTATTGATTGCCGGGAATTCATTTACGAAATATATTGGGACAGCCTCGTGCACAAAAGACTGCTGCATGTTTGTAAATGATATAGGAGTTCGTCCTGAGACGCGACAACCGAGCACCGGCCCCTTCGGCAATGTGCGCGCCATTTTGGGAAGTGCTTTATGAAAGTACCGCCGCATTTGAGAAATCTGTACGTGTGTGATTCATTTCAGAGCGTCTGTTTCTAGGTGGTTTGCACGCGGGTTGTCATGAAGAGAAATGGCAGCCACACGAAAGAAATCAGCGATGCTGCACCGCCCTCCTGAACAGGAGGCGTCTTCCGCCCCTCAGGCCCGACCATACTGCCATGTCAGAGCCCCTATTTCTGCAGGGGGGCGGGAGGGAACCCGTTCGCCGCCCTTTTGTGTCGTTCCACCTGCGTTGCTTTCATCGGCGTCATAGACAAAAGTCATTTCCCCCTGGAAACACGTCAGCCCATCTCCGAAAAAGAAAAAGCGAGGAGACGTACTTGTCCAGCATAGTATCGCGATGCAAGCGGTAGATCATAAAAATATTCCACTAGTGAGATACTAATACATTTTGCAAATATACCTCCACAAAGAGGTAACGGATAGTCGAAAGTATTACCAGCAACATCGCGATATTCTTGTATCGCGGTACCGCGGGTGTTGCTGCTGGATATATTTTTCAAAAAGTAAGTAACTGTAACGGTATTTCCATTTACATTTACTGTGTAAAAGTAAGTGTTACAGTTACATGTTCCTCTAAATTAAAAGTAACCGGGTACAGTTACAAGTTACTGAAAAGAGTAACTAGTTACCGGTAACGCATTACTAGTAACTAGTTACTGCCCAAGACTGATTTCCGTGCAGCGGCAGACGCACGAAGACGAGCTGCTCTTCCTTTCTTTTTCTTTGTTTTGTAACCCTTGCACGAAGAAAAAAAGAAAAAGAAGGAACGAGAAGAGCCAGAAGGCGCAGCGCAATCAAGGCAGGTGGAAGGGGACCAAGGACGACCAATACATAGGTTGCTTAATATATACTGCGTTTCTAGATATTCTTGTCGCCCGCAGCTTTCTTCTTTGCTTTCCATCGCACGACAGGTTTTTTATAGCAGTTGTTTCAGGAGAGGATGGGTCCTTGCTTCTACACCCCATTCAGAAGTGTGGGCTGGAGTGATGCGAAAAGGGAGTGAAAAGAGAAAAGCCACCACTGCTTCCTAACTCCTTCCACCTGCACGGCCGGTGCCGCCGCTGCGCGCCCGTCCCAGATTACAGCAGCCAAACAAATGTAGTTCGAAGAGGCAAAGAATCCCTGGCTTAAAGAAAAGAACCGTACAATGTCCTGGCCACCTAACGGAGTTTTCTTCCCTTTCAAAATTAGTAAGTGTTGCCACCTTACAAGTCCCCTCAAGGAAGGCTCTTCTTCCATGTGCAACGCAAAAAAGGAATACAGGAGTTATGAGAGTACGCTCTACTACCCTCAGGCGGCGCAAGTTTACTGAACGTCCACAATGGGGGGACGGGCTCTTCCCAAAAGCCTGCGCCGTATGTAAGCGCTCACCTCTCTTCGAACAAAAAACGTGATAGAGGCTTGGGGATGAGCACAAAGGATTTATCGTCGATCCTGCGAAGATAATGCGTGTGCGCCACGCATGCGTAAGCGAGAGTCGTAGTCGTATCTGTCTGTGCCCACTGCAGGCCAGGATCATCTCCAGTATTACATTAATTTACTTGGCCTTGTGCTAACTGCAGCCACGTTATCTCGATGGGCATCTTAGAGTCCATCCTTCCACATAATTTCTCTGTTGTCTACTTTGTTGTCATTATATCCTCTGTAGTCTGCTTTGTCCTTTTATTTGTCAGATTATCAGCCATCATACCCTCTGACTCGGGGTGGGTGGATAAAGCTCCGCAAGATGTGTTCAAAAAGTACTAACTTTAGAGTATTCCCAGGTTTGTTCGCTAATTATATGTAAGTGATTCCATTGGTTGGTAGCCACTTATACAAAGAAAACGTGTGCATATTTATGGGATTATGTGCCGTAGTAATCAAATCGTTGGATTCAACATCCGAAGAAAAAAGCTGCATTTTATATATGCTCCGAACAGTCAGCGCACGCTACTTCTGTGTATGCAATTTTGGCGCCACTAGTCCTATTTCGTCCCTGGAGTTCGAACACAGCGAAACTTTCCAGTAACGATAACTTACGCAGCAGTCGTGACAGCGCAGGAAGCCTAACTGGATGGCTCACTTGAAGCACAGCATTAAAACCAGATGATTCCCGGTAAGATGAGAATAACACACGCACAACGGTTCTTGTAAGCTGGCTTTATTTTCCTGATCACTTTAATGCCCTTGTGTTGCACACACATGGTCACGTGGGCTAACACGACACGCCGCAAGGAAAAAAAAACATCAACATTGCAGTATTGTCATGATGCTGCGACAAATGCAACTATACTATGCACAGACGATGAATCATAAATATAAGATCAACATATTAGGAACCTTCTTTGCGAACTATATATAGACTAGAATATGTAGACTAGAGCATACGAAGGACATAAACGAGCTAATACATAAGATTAACCTAAAATTTTCGTACTTGTCAGAGCGAGCAAAAAACAAATATTTTTTACTAGCACAAACGAAACAATATAGAAATGCCCTGGAAGTTTCAAGACATTCCTGTTATTACAGTGATTGTCAGAAAGTAAGCCGTATAATACCAAGAAGCAACCTAGTAGAGCATGGAAGCATGGTTACAAAGGATTTGTTTCTCTGTTGCTTTCATTCCCCTCTGCACAGATTCGTTCGGAGAGATTGAGGTTGCTCCATTTTTCGCAAGTTAGTCAGGAAACATGCATGGTAGTGCTAAAAGAAAGGGAATAAAAATATTTAAAGTGGTGGCACGTAAAATCAGTGAGATTCGATGGTTGAAAGTAGCGCAGAAAGGATGGCTTATGATAGCACCATTGTCAGAAGGCGCAGGGTTGTTTTCGGAGAGAAATAAATGCGCCACGTCAAACGTCCACGACGTCCTTCAAACTGAGATAGGAACAGATGTGCGCCTGCAAGTGTTTGCCAATGCTGTCGAACAAAGTCTTCTTCCTTTTTGCCTTCCTGTTCCGGTGGCACGAAATATTGGTTTTGACGACACCTGCGAGGATGAAGTAGTAGACAGCGAGGTTCTTGCGCGCAGCGGCGACCATCTTGTCAGCGGACTCCAGCGGGATGTCGAAGTGCACGTGCTGCCATGTGCGCACCGACTCGCAGCGTTGCAGAGTCTCAAAGGCCAGGGCGTCCGCTTTCTCCATGGAGCCCTTGGCGAACCGGACAGCTTGGCCGACGAGCATCTGCGTTTATGACGTACACTTCATGGCGAAACACGACGAAACCACAAGATGTCTCTCGGAACTATTACATGTCGAATTACGAACGTCGAATGATGCATACAATGAAAGATCAGTCGCGGAAACGAGTTCTATCAGCAGCTTTGCGGCGCACCTGGCCGCTTACTAGGTGGCAACACTATTTTAGCATGCATTATCTTTGCGTATACTTAAAAAAAGGGAATGCTTGATAATAATGTCAGTGTCATGGCGCAGTTCACCGAGCACAAGCACAAGTGCCGAAGATGATGTCCTGTGCCTGTGTATGTATTTCGTCACAACGCGTTTTTTTTCGCCAGGCTGCAAACTGTTGCAAACTGTTTCTACTGTAAATTGGTGATGACTGTAATGCGTTATTTTAAAACGTATGTTTCGACATCTGTTATACTTTTTGAATTTGAATTATGTGTCCCCTCATTCAAAAGAAGAATGAAATTTGTATCTTTGTTCCACTTCACCTGAGCAAATGTATGGGTGGAGGGACCTTAGTCAGGCAGAGGTAATCTGCCTTTAGTCCCTTCACCTAGGCAATCTCTGTTTTTGTCTGAATAAACAGTGAATTGAATTGAAATTGAAAAAAACTTACGTCGCATTTAACTCCCGTCATTCGAATGCGTGCTGCCGAAGTGAGCCTCGCTAGACAGAATGTTAAGTTTCTTTTGCGGTCGGCGACCAGAGGGCTCGTGAGCAAAGCCTTGGGCATAATTTACTGTCGTTCTGCTGGCATTTATGTGTGTCAGTCTGGCTCCGGCAGCTCAACATTCTCCCGCCAAAGATGTCGTCAGTAAAGGACCTTTCTCCTTGAGTACAGTCTACTTGGTTTCGCTAATGGCTAAGGCTTCCGCATTCGTTACTTTGTAGGCTATTCCACCGGTAAATATCAGTGACCACGTGGTATAAACCGACACTGTACGTGGTCCTGAAACGTCGAAATCCTTAATGGGGTTTTACGTTTACGGAATCCGCTGTTGTCCGCGTGACGGTATGAAGCCCAGCATATATTCATGTCTAGTACGGTATAGCAAAAAGGCTGGAGACGGAAGTTAAGATGAGGGTGGCGAATGGAGAACGGGAAAGCCACCAGCTCCGCTGTGACCTAGCCTTGCACCCCTAGTGCAAGCTCCCCACATTTTTTTTTCGTGAACTAATCCTGTAAAGAATAGATTACTATGCCTAATATCAGTATCAGGCCTACTCGACTGCTTGGAACAGGAGAATATAAAGGTCTCTCGCCAAATTTTGAGGCAAGATTTTATTAACTGCACGACTGCATGTGAATAATATACACTGTATTGTGGTTTGACTTTCTCTGTTAGGTCTTAAACTTTTAAACGTTTTTCGTTGAGTTTGTACGTAAAAAACTGTCATATTGTAACGTAGCGCTGGAGGAACGTGAAGGACGACGAAGAGGAGAGCGCGCGAGGTTTTTTGGAGGGATCGGCCGCTTCTGACCGCCCATGTTTTTTGCTCATCTGCTCTCACCATTCGCTGTGTAAATAAATCATCGTCACATCCGCAACAGCTTTGGTGGAGGTGCCGGGTACTCGACGCCCTGGACCACCCCGCCGCAGAAGTTCGAAGAAGCAGGCGACTGGCGGGCTACCACCAGAACCAACAAGCATGGCCGACAACGGAACAGGCGATCCAACGAGCCGTGACGAAGCATCGACCATCGCTATCGACGTGGAGCAACGAAGTCGCGGACCAAGGCCGCAACCTAGTTACTGGGCACCGGAACCACGGATATTTTCTGGCAAACCAGAGGAAGATGTTGACGACTGGCTAAGGCACTACGAAAGAGTAAGCCGTACCACAATTGGAATACTTCCGCTAAACTCATGAATGTGGCATTTTTTCTCGCCGGTACCGCTCTACTTTGGTTCGACAATCATGAACGTATGCTGACTACATGGGAAACGTTTGTTGACGAATTCAGAACATGCTTTGGAGATTCCTGTTCTAGAAAGAAGAGGGCGGAACAAACGCTATCGCGCCGTGCTTAGCTACCTGGCGAAACGTGTACGACGTATATTGAAGAGATTTTAAGCTTTGCGGAATCGTAAACGCAAATATGTCCGACGAAGACAAAGTTGGACATCTGCTAAAAGGCATAGCAGAAGACGTTACAACTTTCTTATTGCAAAGGACGATCTAAGCACCCCTACTGACTTCAGGAGACTGTGCCGCGCATTTGAGGCTCTGAAGACTCGAAGGATACTCCCGAAATTTGGGCGCTTGGAGAACGTCCCTACAGTTGCGAGTATGGATGTCAACGCCTGCGAAGACATCTCCTCGGTTGTGCGTCGAGTTGTTCGAGAGGAGCTCGTGCGACTTCAGGACGCTGACTATGGCTACCAATGCACGTTCGATGAGTATATGCCCGAGCAACCATTATCCTGGGCACGAGAACGCCCATCGAGCGTCGCCAGCCGCCTGAAGAAGCGCGGTTCAACACGGGCTTCTCTGCTGTCCCGACGACTGACACTCGCTGTCAACTGACACCACCTAGACCTAGACCTGCTGCGGAGCCTTACCAAACGTCCCGACGTCCTCAGTCTAACTACTACCAGGCGTCACGACGCGCTTCTGAGCACTACAGCCGCACTCCACGTGACGCAATTCACGCCGTGATTCACCAACATGCTTCACTTGCGGTGTTCGAGGGCATATTTCACGTTTCTGTCATCGCCCACACCGCGGACCACGCTTTTCGACGTACACGGCCCGCTTGAACGATGACGCGCCCCCTGCAGTTGGCGGCCCTCATCTGCCGCGGCCATCACCTACCCGATTTCGCGGTGACTCCCCTGCCTCCGACCGAAGCCTTACGCCGCCGCCGACACGACCACGCCGTTCACCGTCACCACGTCGCTGGTCGCCTCCCCCGCCTCAGCTGGGAAACTAGCTGATGCGACCTATGGAGTGCGGTCGCGGGACGGTCAGATACCCCAATTCCTCCATGTGCTGTTATGCTAAAGAACAAGTGCGTGTGTGTGTAGACGGTGTAAACACAACAGCTCTTGTGGACACTGGTGCAGTAACCTCAGTTATGAGCCTTCGGTTTAAGGATCGGTTTTTAGGACATAAAGTCATGTTCGCGTGGCATCGCAAGGAAACATTTCGCGGAGTTGGGGGTGAAACGTTGCGTCCAGTAGGTGTGTGTTCTGTTTTAATCACGATTGGAGGGCATAGTTTCAGAGCAGAGTTCACAGTATTGACCCGCACCACTCAATGACATTATTTTGGGCATTGACCTACTCCATGAATGTGGTGCTATGCTTGACTGCGGGACTGGAGAGGTCCTTCTGCGGGGAACATTGCCAACGATTTCACCTGAAGATTTTCAGACTGATCAACCCGAGGTATTCTCGTTGTGTGAAGATGTGTTCCTACCCGGTCGGACAGGCATGTTTGTTCCTGTGTGCTCTTCGTGCGTCCGGAGGGGACCCTGCAGCGGCCTTGTCGAACCCGATCATAATAATGCGATTAAGAAGAATGTGCTGGTTCCACGATCAGTCGTTCAAGCCACTGACGGACGCGCTTTTTTGTGGACAGTCAACCCGTCAACCGAGTCAGTAGTTCTACCAGCCGGACTTAAACTGGGCACATTTGAGGAGCAAGGTGAACTTGACGTACGGATCATTGCAGAGTCCTCTGAAGTTAATCGACCACCACCCGACTACTCGGCAGAACTGCGACGAATGATAAACAAGTCACTGTCCACTCCTGAGCAAGACTCGCTCCAAGAAGTACTTACTCAATAAGCGTCAATCTTTGATTTCGCTGAGAGGGAGCGCCCCCTTGTGTTACCGGAATCTCGTACGCAGCATCGTATCAACACGGGACAAGCCACACCCATCCGCCAGAAACCTTATCGCGTATCTCCATCGGAGAGGGTAGTGATCGCCGATCAGGTGAAGGACATGCTTCAGAAGGGCGTTATTCAAGAGTCATGTAGTCCCTGGGCAGCTCCTGTTATATTGGTCAAAAGAAGGACAATTCATGGAGATTTTGTGTAGACTACCGTCGTCTCAATGCCGTCACAAAGAAGGACGTGTATCCTCTACCGCGCATCGACGACGCCGTTGACTGCCTTCATTCCGCCTCGTACTTCTCATCGGTTGATTTGCGGTCGGGGTATTGGCAGATACCAATGCACCCGTCCGACAAAGAGAAGACCGCCTTGTTACGCCTGACGGACTCTTCGAGTTTAACGTGATGCCGTTTGGCTTATGCAATGCCCCAGCAACCTTCGAACGATTTATGGACTCTGTACTTCGCGGTCTCAAATGGGAGTCTTGCATGTGCTATTTGGACGACGTGATTATTTTTGGCAAAACTTTCCACGAGCACAACCAGCGGCTTGCCGTGGTTCTAGATTGCATCAGAGAAGCCGGTCTCGTATTAAACTCAAAAAAGTGTCATTTTGGCGAGCGTCAAGCCCTTGTGCTTGGATATCTGGTCGACAAGGACGGCATACGGCCTGACCCCGAGAAGATTGCCGCTGTTCGCGACTTCCAACAGCCGAAAACAGTGAAGAATCTCCGAAGCTTCCTGGGTCTCGCTTCATATTTTCGCAGATTTATCAAAGACTTTGCCCAGATCGCTCATCCTTTGACATGCCTCCTTCGCAAAGACACTCCCTACCTGTGGACTGCACAGTGCGAATCTGCTTTCGAGCAGCTGAAGTTCCTGCTCACTTCCGGCCCTATCCTACGTCACTTTGATCCGACGGCATTCACAGAACTCCATACGGATGCAAGTGGTGTGGGCGTTGGTGCCGTGCTCGTCCAACTACAGGATGGACGCCAACACGTGGTTGCGTACGCTAGTCGCACCCTGACAAAGGCTGAGAGCAACTATACCGTGACAGAATTGGAATGTCTTGCAGTTGTGTTCGCCGTCCACAAGTTCAGACCATATCTGTACGGCCGACATTTCAAGCTCGTTACAGACCATCATTCGCTCTGCTGGCTTGTTGGCCTGCGCGACCCAGCTGGCCGATTGGCACGTTGGGCATTAAGGCTTCAAGAGTATGACTTTGCTGTTGCCTACAAAAGTGGTCGCTGTCACGCAGATGCCGACTGTCTATCTCGCATCCCCTCTCTAACTAGCAGTACCGATGACGACGATTTCGACAACTACCTTTCTGTTGTCTCCTCCGAGTTTCCCAATTTTGACATCTTCAGGAATGAGCAACAACGTGACCCTTCACTAAGACCACTTATTGATGCTGCCCACAGATCTGAAGGGGAAACACCGTTTGTTGTTCGCGATGGTCTGCTATATCGCAAGAATTATTCTGGCAGCGGAGCTTCGCTGCTTCTCGTCGTTCCGGGGTGCCTGCGCCTTGCGGTTCTCAGGGCCATGCACGACGACATTACGGCCGGACACCTCGGCTTTGCTCGGACGCTTCATCGCATTCGACAACGCTTCTATTGGCCACAACAATGGAAGACGACCAAGCAGTACGTGGCCAGTTGCGATGTGTGCCAGCGTCACAAACACCAGACTACCTCCCCTGCGGGCACGCTGCAGCCAGTGAAGCCACCGACGTCACCATTTGAAAAAGTGGGCATAGATTTACTCGGCCCTTTCCCTAAATCTTCAAGTGGCCGTCGCTGGATAATCGTATGTGTCGACTATTTGACGCGTTTTACGGAGACTATGGCACTTGTTTCAGCCACAGCCTCTGATGTGTCGTCATTTCTGCTGCATTCGATTATCCTCCGCCACGGAGCCCCCCGTGTGGTGATCAGTGATCGCGGTCCGCAGTTCACCGCTGACGTTGTAGAAGAATTACTGCGGCTCCGCGGATCTCAGTATCGACATTCCACGCCTTACCATCCGCAAACGAATGGGCTAACGGAGCGCACCAATCGCACTATTATTAACATGATCTCCATGTACGTCTCAGCTGACCATAAGAACTGGGATGATGTACTACCTTTCATTACGTACGCTTTTAACACAGCTAAACATGAAGTCACGGGGTACGCTCCTTTCTTTCTGCTCTACGCTCGTCATCCCCAGAGCTTCATCGATACCATACTTCCATTCTCGACTAACGAAGACATTAGTGTCGCGCAGACTTTGTGTCGTGCCGAGGAAGCGCGTCGACTTGCTCGGCTCCGAACCCTCTCGTCAAATTCCCATGCCAAGGCCCGTTACGACGCAAGACACCGTCCGCTTACTTTCGCCAAAGGCGATTTCGTTTGGCTGTGGACACCAGTTCGAAGAAAGGGCCTATGCCAAAAGTTTCTCTCCAAGTATTCAGGCCCATTTGTTACACTGAACTGCTTGAGTGATGTGACCCATGTCGTCGCCAAGGTCACGGCTAACAACCGCTGTTCCCGCAAGACGCAAGTTGTGCACATCGCGCGACTGAAGCCCTGCGATAGACGACTCATACTATGACTCGCTCGGCGAGCTTCGTCTGCGCCGGAGGAAAATGTAACGTAGCGCTGGAGGAACGTGAAGGACGACGAAGAGGAGAGCGCGCGAGGTTTTTTGGAGGGATCGGCCGCTTCTGACCGCCCATGTTTTTGCTCATCTGCTCTCACCATTCGCTGTGTAAATAAATCCATCGTCACATCCGTAACAATATGTTTCCTTGTTATGTATTACTACACCATGCTGCATAGGTCTAAGATTTTCATTAGAAAAGGCGTGTATTCTTAGTCAAAAAGCGATGTATTGTGAAGATTGTAAAAGCGTGCATTGATTAAAAAATGTGGGGTGATGATTACATCCGCAATTTGAAAATACAAGACCAACATTTTTGAAGGGATATATTCTTGTATTCGTGTACATTCCTTCTTTCCTTGTACTCTCTTATGTATGTATGAAAAATGACAGAGACGAACTGCGCGAGATAAACAGGGACAAGGAAGACACACGCACTGCGCTTGTGCGTGTGTCTTCCTTGTCCCTGTTTATTTCCCGCAGTTCGTCTCTGTCATGGATTACCAACTCGCCCAGCGTTCAATCCTTGTAAATATGAAAAATGTTTTACAAACTGCCTGGTGCCAAATACTGTAAGATCAGGGGCCTTCCTAAAGCCTCTAACCAAGCAGCTTTTTTCTTTTGTCCTAGCATTTGTACCTTTAGAGAACGAACGAACGAACGAACGAACGAACGAACGAACGAACGGAGCGAGCGAACGAACGAACGGTGTTCACATCTTCGTTTGCCGAACGTGCACTGACGAGCGCAAGCTGTTTTTTGCCACTATTTTATCAAAGTCACCTTCTCATGAGACAGGCTTTCGCCTTGATTATCACATCGTTCAGAGGGTACCTCTTGGCTCAAGAAAAATTGAACGTATGCTTTTCCCGAAAGGCTTTCTGTAAGGCTTTATTGCTTGGTGACAAGCACGCTCCGAAACAGTCAAAACATCTGAAAAGCGACTATGTGAAAGTGTCATATTGTTTCAAGGAGCGATTTACTTTGCTATGAAAGTGACTCCAGGAGAGGCGCATTGACTACAGTTGGCGGATCGTGGAGGTACCGCAATACTCGAACCGTTCCTTACAGCGGAAAGTGCTCAAGCACATGTACCAGTCTA
Organism: Hyalomma asiaticum; assembly: GCA_013339685.2. Taxonomy (NCBI): domain Eukaryota; kingdom Metazoa; phylum Arthropoda; class Arachnida; order Ixodida; family Ixodidae; genus Hyalomma; species Hyalomma asiaticum. The sequence continues at coordinate 18,496 of JABSTT010001857.1, forward strand.
GAAACCTGGTAAATATTGGAGAGATTTGCTTAAAGAATTGTGTTAACGTCTTACATTTATTCGACTCATTTATGACTGATTGATTTATGGGGCTTTACGTCCCAAAACAACGATATGATTATGAAAGGCGCTGTAGTGGTGGGCTCCGAAAATTTTGACCACCTGGGGTTCTTTAACGTGCACTGACATCGCACAGCACATGGGCCTCAACATTTCGTCTGGTCGAAATGCAGCCGCTGCGGCCGGGATTCAATCCCGCGAGCTTCGGATGTACAGCGAAGTGCCGTAAGCACTAGGTCACTGTGGCGGGCAACTGATTTCTCGTTTGCCTGAACGGCTTATTTGTGCGGACTGCGTAACTGGCGGCCAGCGCATCTGGACGATATAGCTGAAGTAAAAACTACTAGGAGTCCTATCCCTTCAGAGACGTAAGGGCGGAACTCAAGAACTTTCGTACTCGAACCTGAGATACCAGGGGGTTTCAACTAGGAACCTACACAGTTGAACGTGACGTGAATGTAATTTGGCATCGGCGCCCCGCCACGGTGGTCTAGTGTCTGTGGCACTCGGCTGCAGATCCGAAGGTCGCGGGATCGAGTCCCGGCCGCGGCTGTCACATTTCGATGGAAGCAAAATGCCAGAGGCCCGTGTGCTGTCCGATGCCAGTGCACGTTAAAGAACCACAGGTGGTCGAAATTTCCGAAGCCCTCCACAACGACGTCTCTGATAATCACAGCTGGTCTTGAGACGGAAAACCCCAGAAATCAATCTGGCATTGGCGGTAAAGGCTAACACTCAATCACTTGGCTCATACCTGCATGTCCAACATGGGTATGACAACATGCGTTGCACAATGCTCGTGGCTATGAAGCCAGCTCCATTGGACAAGTGCCACGTATACTCCTGACTAAGCATGAAATGGGGCACACCTTTTTCTGAGTCACGGCACTGATCGAACAGTTCAGGGCGTTATTACATGTGTGCTAGCTTTCGATGCCAAACAGCGATGCTGTTCTTTTTAGATGCGAAGCAGCTCTTTGACTAGCCTGTGTAACGCTGTCCCTCCGCACAAACGCGAGGCAACGCGCTTCCCTCGGCGCAGGTGTTGGAGCGGTGCCAAGTAGGTCACGCCGCAGCTGGGCGTTGACGTAACGCTCCCCTCGCACACTTCCCTCGCAGGTGCACGCGTACGTCACTCTCTCTATCACCCGCCGGAGCGCCCGCAGCTGCCGGCTCCAACGCCCGCTCGCCTCCCGTGTCTGCGTTTCAAACAAACGTTTACACCAGTAAACGCTACACCGAGTTTCGCTTCAAACTGTTCTTCCAGCACCCGCGTTAGCGCCGTTCAACCCGTGACGCCACCCGTGCGCAACGCTGCTGCTTCGCATCCCATCAGGGTTCCCTTCGGGGAGATGGTCCAAGTTTTTTTCTTTCTATCGTCGACCTTTGGCAGCCGCCGCACGCCGCCGTTACACAACCGGGAAAGCCGACCTAATCTTGCCCCACTTCTACATCGTGGCGCTCACGCCCTCAGCAATCTACTACGTCGTGGCGGTTATGCGAAGCCTAATTTACGTTTGCGGGCGCACTTCTACCGTCTGTTGCGCGCGACACACTCTTGGCCCCAGTGCCCGTGCCACATGATGATTATGCGAAGCGCACTGCGCGGCAAAGTGTTACAGGGTTCAGCTCGAAGCTGCGGGCTTGAGTCCCTCAGCCACGCCGGGAATAGACAGAAAGAAAGAAATAAAAATGACGACAGATCCCACATGCAGTGGGAATCAAGGAAATGCGAAGCACGCATCAGGAACGTAAAATGGATCTGCATTCTTCTTTCGCTATACCGATTTTGGTACATACGAATTTAACGAAACGCCCGCTAGAGCACCAAGACTGTGGCATGTAAACCGTGCCGCTCATGAAATGCATACCATGATTTTCATGTTATGACCTATCATTTATGATCGTCATGTTGTGCCATACCAATTTTTGTATACATCCCATTAATCAAACAGCCAGAAGAGCATCAGTACCTTTGCATGTAAATGATGCAGCTCATGACATGCGTATTATTATTTTCATGTTATGGCAAGTCATTTATGTTCCTCTTGTAGCCATGTTTTGGCATACCTGTTTTTGTATACAACCCATTAACGAAACGGCCAGGAGGGGAACCAGACCGTCGCATGTAAATCATGCCGCTCATGACATGAGAGTCATGATTTTCGTGTTATGACCAGTCATTTATGTACCTCATGTAGCCATGTTGTGGCATACCAATTTTTGTATACATCCCATTCATGAAACAGCCAGGAGAGCACTAAGACCGTCGCATGTAAATTATGCCGCTCATGACATGCGTGTCATTATTTTCATGTTATGACAAGACATTTATGTTCCTCATGTAGTCATGTTGTGGCATACCAATTTTCGTATACATGCCATTAACGAAACGGCCAGGAGAGCACCAAGACCGTCGCATGTAAATGATGGCGCTCATGACATGAGTGCCATGATTTTCATGTTATGATCAGTCATTTATGTTCGTCATCCAGCCATGTTGTGTCATACCAATTTTCGCACACATCCCATCAAAGAAAAGGCCACGAGAGCACCAAGACCGTTGCATGTAAATCATGCCGCTCATTACATGCATTAAAGGACTGCCATGTTAAGACAAGTCACTTATGTTCGTCATGCAGCCACGTTGTGGCATACCAATTTTCGTATACATCCCATTAACGAAACGGCCAGGAGAGCACAAAGACCGTGGCATGTAAATCATGCCGTTCATGACACGCATGTCATGATTTTCATGTTATGACCTGCCATTTATGTTCTTCAGTGCAGTCATGTTGTGGCATACCAACTTTCGTATAAATCCCATTAACGAAACGGCCAGGAGAGCAGAAAGTCGTAGGCAGATAGATAGATAGATAGATAGATAGATAGATAGATAGATAGATAGATAGATAGATAGATAGATAGATAGATAGATAGATAGATAGATAGATACGCTCAAAGTCGCCGAATTTCGCAAAGAAATGCTTCGCATTTAAAAGAAAGAAAGGGTTCACGGCGTGGAACTGGCTTGAATAGTAGGTAGAATTGTAGGTAGAATTGGGCTGTGACATGTTCACTAGTGTTCGGAAAGTGTGTTGTTCCACTGTGGTATAGGATGTATCGAGCTTTGGTTCTCATGTGCAAGACAAGTGTATCCGCACTGTGTTAAATGTATAAACATGTTGCTTTTGTTATTATTGTATTCCGCGCGCATGTGATACATGACATGTCGGGGTTTTGTTGTTGAGTGTTGTATCTGCAAAAAAAAGGAAAGAAGGGAAAATGTGTATCTGTGACGAACTACAGGTGCAGAGGCCTTTGTCAGGCGTATGAAACGCCTTTTGCCGCTGTATTCTCTTTCTTGAATTACAAGAAATAAAATAAAAACTAAATAAACTAAATAAATAAATAAATATTTTGCACGCCTTTTTTTACCACATATTCTGTACACTATGTTTGTTCGCTCATCTTGCACGCTATTTCTTTGCCGTCGTTTTCCAGGGTTTCCTTCACGCGAGACATATAAGAGTGACGTAATGTGCTACGCCTTGCAGTGCACTGCACACAGATATCAATAGCGGATGTACGCCATTCAGTGACGCATTAAGTGTCCGCCGTTCAGTGAAATGTAAATGAATTACGTGCTTAAATGCATCATTGTTTCTTTTTAGACGCGCTATCCGTAGCTTCGCCCAGCCTCCCCGAATTGGTCGTGCTATAGCCATGCATGTGGTGTTTGCATATAAACCTGTTTCAAACGACAATTGCACATACTCACTGCGTTATGTCTGGTGGCATCCCTGATGACCTGGTCGCAGCCTAGATCCCACTTCCCTGCGTTTACGTGTAGAACCGTGATGAAGCGGTTCCGACGAAAGGCCTCCCTCAGCTCATGGCAGAGGCGACGAGACTCGACAGTGCGGTCGGCGTCAATGTCATTGGGCTGCAGGTAGACGGTGAGAAACGACAACGTTCGGTTATTCTGAACCAATCGTGCCAGTGCATGGGCGTTTCTTTTACTGAAAGTGATGCGATATAAGGCCAGCATAAAGAGGGAGCGATTGCACTCGAGGGCGCGAAACAGTTTGACGACGTCCGTATCGGGCAGCGTCACGTGCAGCATCAAGTTCCTGCGTGACAAAACGCGGCGAATGAGATGAGCTGCTGAGGTAGTGAAGCTTGTTTAGCGCGAACAGAGGCAGAAACAAAGTGTTACAGGCGGCTATTTAGTTACATTGTTGCAATTACAAATGACAGGAGAGCCGTCTCATCTTTCACAGGCATGACACGACCCACAAGTAACTGGTGGTAATACTGTATCCACATGGCTCATCGGATAAACCTAAGAAAATAGGGCGAAGAGCTAGAGTGCTGCTTGTTTCTTGTTTCAGCGGAAAATTACCTATGAAAGTTACATCTCAGAACTGTTCATGTACGAAGGCCATCAGAACACTGCAATATCGGGCGCGGGCAAGGATTTGTTGACTGCGAAGGGGATCTATTTGTAACGTTTTTTTTTGTGTGTGTGTGGACAAAATAAGGCTAATCAGGCAGGCAGTTGCCTCCGTACGTTTTCAGGTGCACAGGCAAAGAGTGTACAAATGAAGTAATGGTTTTTTAGCGGTCCACTGTTCATATTGCAGCTGCGCTCCTTACATAACAAAACGGAGGTAGTTGTTACTCCTCCTCACGAGAGCAATGTATTAACGTCGACTGCGATAACTAAAAGAAGCTGCGTCAGGAAACGTCCATTGCATAGATTAGTGAATAATAAAATAGGTTAGATTATGCTTTTGTTTTCAGAAGTTTCTTTTTGTCTAATTGCGTCGACAGGTGTGAGAATGTCCTCATGTACATATGTATTTGCGTGTTGTAATAAATGCCAGCTGGAATTACGCGCTTGTCCTATTCTGTTCTTTGTTCAAGTCTAGTTTTTGCGCAGAGCCTTTTCACTGTGGCGTAGAGATCTAGAAATTTCGAACACCCGGGGTTCCTTAACGCGCACTCACGATGCACAGTACTAGGGCCTCTAGCATTTTCGTCTCCATGTCGCATATTGTCGATTTCAATTGGCGGAATCGGAGTAGCCGACCGAGCTCCGCAAGCGAGCGCTTAACTCTGGCGTGGAACAATGCCACCGATCCGCAGCTGGCATAACACCCACCGCTAGAGCAGAGCAGAAGCGTAAGTTCTGTTCTCCAGATCGGATGATAGGGCGGCTACAGCGAATGCCATCGCAGGAGACGTGTGACGTCACGAGGCTGAAGCCGTTGTTTGGTTCATTGGTTCCCCGTTGGGGTAGGTTACCGAGGTGTGTGCCAGCATCATCGGTCACGGTGGCATGGAAAACACTACTATTTGTATATGACACGAAGCGAATCTTAAAGGGTCCCTGAAAGGTTTTTTTTTTGACATTGCGTCACTGATTAGGCAACACAATTGTGAAATCATTCACGCCATAAATAAAGTGAAGCACCATGCGCTAAGGCAGCTATGAGCTTATTTCTGTCGCCTTCCTTCTTACCACTGCTGTTCCTCCTCAGCTCGATCAGCTGCGGAGTGCGCGCTAGCGACGACTGCGCCTCCCTCGTCAGCCGCCCTGCGGAGCCCTCCGCAGCGACATAGCGCCCCGATATCTTTACTGAGTTCCCCGGCCTCGGCAGTGCCAGCCTCCGTAATAGAGCGCCAGCGACTCGTGTGCACGCAACCAGATGCCGCGACGATACCGTTGGCTGAAACGAAGGAGCACGTTGTAGGAGCACGTTTTTGCAGTTAGATGGGGAAAATTACGTGCACGTCACTTGTTAGGGGGCCAATCAGCGGCCTCCCATTCCATCGTTCTATAGGCGGGGGCGTTTTAAAACGCATTTCGACTAGCCGCTGCGATCTTTTGCGATGCGCGTGTTCAAAGCCTTATTGTAAATTACAAAATTTACGCAGAGCGCTGAAATCTGTCCTCTGATGATCCTAATGACTCGCTCTACCGAATCACCATGTTTTCACAAAATCGTCAAAATCGTTTCAGGGTCCCTTTAAATGTGCAAACTTATGTCTAAAGTGGGACGTTCCTGCTGAGCAGCGCTCATTATCTAAACCGTTCGAGAGGTCGCTAACCGTTCCTCTTCGCTTCTTCACATCGAGGCGTCGCGAAAGCTAATCACGTATGTTAACGCATAACATATGCATAGAAATGTTATTCTTCTTGGCGAGCGCTGTTTGACCAGCTTCGCTTGATTGCAAACAACAACAACGGCACGCGCCTAGCTGCGACTGCCACTCGGATGCGGCAGCGACGACGGGATGTTGTGATGTGTTCATGGCTGGCGAAGGCGCAGCTTTATTTACCCTGCTCTTGTAAAACAAAACATGCACCGTGTCCGAAGCTGTGCTTCTTGATATGCAGTATGGGTGCGTCGATGACCGTGTGCCCGTGTGAGCGGAGCGTGCAGGCGCTGTCACTCCGATCCACTGCTTTGATTTCCGCAGAGAAACATGTTTAGCTGCTCCACGGAGGGACTGCCGCTCTGAATCCACTCCAATCCTCTCATTAGAACGCGTGGATCGCGCCCGCAATCTGCCACTAGAACAAACTTTCACTGAAACGAGCAGAAACAGCTGCTCCGATTCTCTTGCTCAGAGTGTCGAGACCGCCCACTTTAAGTCCAACGTATGAGGTAGGTTGTATGTTTGGACTGTTACGTGACTCGTTATTATAATTATTGAGGGCCTTTTTCAGTAGCAATAGGCTTGTTTAATGAATGGACCCAACGTAAGCGACAATCACATGTACAAAAACTGCTGACATTGTCCTATGCTGTCCCATTAGTGTCAATTCTCGGATTGTTGCACGAATGGAGAGCCGCAAACTGCACTTGTGTGTGTTTTGTTTGCAAAAATAGATTCATGTATCCTTTACCTTACGGAATTAATTTTTATTCGTGTTACTTCACTTTTCTGGGCATAACTTGCCTGAGTCCGGCCGGCTTCTCAACCAGCCGCCCAAATTTCTTTTTTTTCCCGCAAAGCCGCAGTATTTGAGAAAACTCGTATCTATACCGCTGGTACCCGTTCACGATTCCACAGCTTTGAAAAGTTTACAATCTCCGCTGCCTCGTGTTTGTTACTGAATAAGGTGCCTCTAAAAACACAGCTCAAGCTTATAAATCAAACGGATGCACGTTGCATTTCTTTTGAAGTTCTACTGACACAAAATTCAACAAGATATGTACTATTCAAATTATTTATATTTTAACGATGCCAACCTCAAATAACTTTTTCACATTTTCTGTAGATGTGACGTGCATTGCGAGAAAAACATGAACTTCCCGTTGATATTGTTTTTGGGTCAGTGCACTAATAAAAAATTGTGGGATATTATGGGCCAAAACCACGATATCATTACGAGGCGTGCCTTTGTGTGGCGTCTCGTCCTGATAAACTTTCACCAAATGGGTTTTTTGAACTTGACCTAAATCTGAGTGTTCGGGTGTCATACATTTCTCCCCAATCGAAGTGCAACCGCCGTGGCCAGGTAATCGTATACATATCCTTCAACTCAGCAATTAAGCCATTTCTTCAGACACTAGCTACTATGGTTGTACGCATCCAATCTGTGGCCATTGGAGGGTTAGTAGCATGCATGCCCCCAGCTTTCCCTCTGGTGAGAAATGAGCAATACTTTCTTCAGGGACTTGGCGCTGGTGAGAGTGTCAACCATCTTTTGAACGACGCCTGGCTCCGCGGGCTCAGCGAATTCAATCGAAGCAAGGTCAAGGCTGCGATTGCTGGCAATGGTGTCCAGGTACTCAGCCGCTTCATCTTCTCTGCACCCGTCCAGGTTCACGCACACGGAGGGAGTATGGACCGCAAGGGTGCTGTACGAAAAGTGCGTTGCTCTAGGCCGCATCCACAGGAGCTTCAGGCGGGAGAAGGCGCCAACTTCCTGGATCATGGCGAATAGTGAGGAGAGCTCCTTGTGCGGGTACTGGGCTCCCATGGTGACGACCAGCGACTGCAGCGTCTTGTTCAACTGCAAACCAATTTCCGCTAAAACACGTGTAGTATGCCACACAACTAGGAAGCATGAATTCTCAGGTCGCTATGACATCCAAAATAGAACGAACTCCAGGGGAAGGTGGAAGCGTGAATCGATGAAGAGGTCGATAGAGCCAACATTTCGACAAGCGCCTTTCGTAAGGGCACCAGGTGCTTTCTCCAGCAACTGCCCTGTCAAGGAGAGGGTGCAAAGTGCATAGAAACGAGCTCATGAGAAGGCAGTTTGTGCCTTGTACCCAACGAAGACAAAAACTGACTGGCTCCATCAGTCGTGGGAGTTCCTCCGCACATGTGGCCGAAATAACATTGTACTGCAGGCACGAGGAAACTAGTAGTTTGGCTTCAAGTACAGCTAGAAAACTGTCCGCTCTTTCGACAGTTACGTCACAAGGAGCACCGTCTACGTCCCTTGAGGCAGAAAGTGCGTTGGTGATATGACGATAGGGAGAACAAGCTGTGTAATGCTTTATTTGTTCTTTTTTATTTTTACAAACAATGGAAACGCATGTATCGTCCTTTAAGAACACCTAGACAAGCTAAGAGACGTTGCCGGTGCTCATTTGTACGTAATTAGTTGAAAGAAAAGCAGGCAGTTTTTAGCTGTATTTGAAACGAAACTGCTCATTTTTTGGTGTGTGAAGTGTAATTATGTTTGGCTCACATGTTCGTAGGGGCCTCGACAACTAGTTAGTATCTTTTTCTGACTATGTTCGAAAGGTGTTTCAGGTCTTCTTTAAAGGGGCGCTGACAAAAAGAATATTCGTCTGATTTTTCTTTCTTTTTTTTTTCTTGCTTGCTGAAAGATGTAGCTGGCCGCCTGTTATATAGTCATAACACGGCACATCAACTGACTCCGGCGTGCGACAGGTAATGATTTAGTGCGTTTATTTGCGATTAATTTCAGTTTCGGCTTGAGAGAGCTTCGAAAACTTCGAAGCCGCTGAGGGCAAGTAAAGCACTCTAGTATTTGAAACAAGGGAAATAAATTCGACCATCGTATGCACGCAGAACTGGGACGCGCTTCCACGAGGCCTGCATCGACTTCTAGTGTTCTTTCGCCTGTCCCATGTCACACGCGTTGTCGTCATCATGGTCGCGGAAGTTGGAGGTCCTTTCGTGTCACCTTAAGTGATATCGACTTCGCGAGATGCAGCGTATAGCGCAGGATCGCGCACGCGAAATGCAATATTCGTTTAGATTGCTTTCCGAGCGGTATTCTCCGTTGAGTTTTGGTAGATGATATACGTGTGTCCGCGGAAATAAATACCGGAGACTATCTCACCAGTTATATTTTGGTGTCAAGTGTCCCTTCAGGTGCCAATCCACTCATACCGGCCATTTACCAGGCCTTGCATCCATGTGTAACGTACTCGATCGCGTTGTTGAAACGAAATAAGTTGGATATTCCACGTTATCAAAGAATCGTGCAATACCTGGTGGCGTATTTGCCGCATGCAACAACTTCTATATAAATCAAAAGACTACGTAGTACTTACCTCCAGCGCTCCTATCAAGCTCCGCAGCGGGCCGATTGCGAAACAGTTATGTTCCACGTTCAGCTCACGCAGCCTTCTGTCGAAGTACAGCTGGAATGCGGCGCCCATCGCGAACAGTGAGCCCAGGCCGCAATTGGACAGCCTCAGGTGAGTCAGGACGCCTACGCCGACAGGGTACTAATGGTTATGACACATTTTTTTCGCATGCTATAGCCTCAGGGGAATGAATGCTTTTTGGACTGAGAATGTTCTCGCAGTACGCAGAAATTCGCACGCTCATGCCACCAGCGTACCATTATATTGCCTCGTTGAGCACTGAACGCGAAGATAATCGGAAACCGCTTGTGCAGTTTATTCCTAACTGCCAGATTACACGAACGATCCATATGAGCGGCTATGGCCTTCGATTCCAAAGATCAGAGCTATGAAACCGATGAGTCAACACACAGATCGGAGAAGGAATTGTAAAGATCACGCGCACTGCACGCGCGCACAGACAGACACACAGACAGACCAAACGTCTGATCGCCCCAGTGTATAACTATTTGTGTAGCGAACAAATAACACATTCTTGTCAATGAAGTCAAATCCCCTTCTTACTATCGCCGCTCAGCGCATTCGCTCTGAGATCGCAGTTGAGGCTTACAAGTGGGGTCTTCGGCGTCACTGACATCTTTTACGCAGGAGACCGTTCGAATAAAGGAAGCGAGTCGCAGCAAATATTGCACTACAGAGGTTAGTTACACTCTCACACGGACTTCCCGATACTCCCATTCGCCATGACCCCGTCGACCAATCCTGATTTGACCAACCCTGACCAACACTCGCTCGTCGTCAGTCACTCTGCGCGTGCAGAGCGACTGACGACGAGGAGAGGGATAGCAGATTTTCTTTCATTTTGTCTATGCCATTCTGAACAGCAACCAAGGGCCGTTATGGAGTGTCGAAACAATGCAGGGAAGTTTCACTTGACAATCGAGGATCATCGAACACCATCTTGCCTGCTGCGGAATCTGGATTCTCTCGCAATGAGTGCCGATGTAGATTCCCCCTCGCCATATCTGCCTTCGAACCTCAGGACCGACTGAGGACAAGGGAAGTGAAAACTTGTCACACCTATGTTTATAGTCACACGTTTGGCTTGTGCTCCATCAAACATTATGATTGGAGCGTTCAAGACAACGGCGGCAAACTTGAAGCACGTCCAGGTAAGCCTTATTTATTGTTCATTTACATTCGCACACCGAAAAAGGAGTTGCACATTGTATGTATAAATCAGTCCACATGCTACTTTATCATTCGCGTTCAACGATCTGTCTACCAAGGTGTCACCTCCTGAGAGCTTAACCCACGCTCAGTAGCACGCCCTGCACGTTTGTGCTATTTGGGTAGCGCTGTTGCAGAATTTGATGTAATTTTGTTTGGAGTTCTTGCATTTATTTGAAGGCGTGCTTGCCCAAGCAGCTCTTAACGAGGCCCGCATACGTACTTGACGACAGTGGTGTGTAAGGGGTCAAAATAAAAGACATGAAATGCGGATTACCTGTCGTATAATTGACACAATGGCAGGTGGGACCGAAACAGTGATAACAACAGCCAAGACGAAAGAAAGAAGAGGAGCGAGAAAGCGTCAGAAACTCCCCCAGCTTAAAACCTTTCCTGCCGTAAAGATGCTTCAAGCAGTATCATTCGCACATAAATGTTTCTGTTCGGAGCGATTAGGAGCGTACATTTTTACTGGCCAAAACATTCAAATAGATGGTGCAGGGGTACTATTCTGAACCTAACTAAATAGGTCGTTCTGTATAATCTGTTGAAGGTGGAGCTCTTAAATGGGCTCTTATTATTTTTTTAATAGACTCAGGTACGTCGGCGCACCAGTCGTGTACCATGTTACGGCTCGGAAAGGAAATAAGGGGCGGAGCACTGGCTCCTGGCACGTTTCTCGCTCGTCAGCACGGCGATGGTTGTCCGTAGCTGTAAGAAACTCCCCGAGTAAATTCTTTCAATGTTATTTGTTTGAACTGACCCGGACGCACCTCCTCCAGTTGGCGTGGACAGTCCTATAGCCAGAGAAAAAGCTGCTGCTCATGGCATTGACTTCCTGGAGTGTGCCGAACGCGCGTGCTCCTAATGCTGAGCGATGTTGACATCGTTGAAGCCCGAACTTTGTAATGTTCAGTGATGCCCAGCTTGTTCCAATAAGAACGATAGCTTCATTGCTACACGGCTGAAATATTACCTGCTCCGGAGTAACTGAAAGGTCTATCGCACCGAATATCTTTACACCGCACTGGACAACATCATTTGCAGATAACGAATGCCGTCAAGCGTTCTTGCGTGGTCTGAGCCATTTTTAGTCGGCGGCCGATTACGGCTGGCCGTCATTGGCCACCGACTCAATCAATCAATAAATCAATCAATCAATCAATCCATCCATCCATCCATCCACCCAAGCAACCTAGTTGATATTCTTAACGCCGACATACATTAAGCGCCGCCATAACAACAAAAGAACAGAATCATAAATGCTCTAACATTATGAGAAGTAAGTCCAAGCAATACATGTGGAACTGTCAATTAGACTATTCAATCGCTAAACAGGCCACTAACTTCGAGCGAAAAAATGACAGGAGATGCTCGCAACGTATCGGGGAATATTCTTCCAGGATTCCATAGCTTGGACCAAGCACAAACTATTATATGCTTATGTAAATCCAGAGCAAGCAATACATGTGGAACTGTTAATTGGGCTATTTAAAGGTTAAACAGGCGATTTACACCTTTTAGTATTAAATGCATGCTCCTTACTCATGCATTGTGCATTCGTGCATGTGAGCACCTTTCTACTTTCTTTCCTGAAGTGCAGTATCCTGAAGGCGCATTTGAATAGCAAAGTTAAAAGCTCCAAACGTGTTGCACTCGTAGAAGACTAGCACCAAAGTTGCAATAGACATGTTCGATATGTTGCATACTCTCTGACAACGTTTGTGTAGCTGCGTTTCCTCGGATATAAACCTCCAGGTAATGAGCTACCGGTGATGTTAAAAATCATACAATGTGCATGGTTCGATGCGAGTTCTAAAGCGCTCACATTATTTTGCCTCGGGATTATCCGACACTGCACTCTTAGCGAGGTAACCTTTAGTTTATTTTATAGGTACACAAAAATGTGAAAATATGCTCCTTTACTAATGGTCAAAGCATTTTAACCTTTAGTAAAGGAGCATATTTTCACATTTTTGTGTACCTATAAAGTGAAATAAAGGTTACCGTGCTAAGAGTGTATATGATGTGTTTTAAAGAATAAATGTAACGTTTTAAAGAATAATGTAACGACACGTTCCGACGTTCGAAGGCGTCCGTTTCACATTAAAGGAACTTCTAACGGGAACGCGTTACTAAATTGGAAAGGAACGTGGAACGAGCTCTCGTTCCTGTTTTGGATAGAACACCTACAGCACTGCCTAGACGTAGCCGGTGTTGGGCGCGTGGTGATCGTGTTCGGCAGTCGGCGGGATTGGTGAGTCGCGGAACCGTCTTCCGCCCGACTGTAAGAACTTTGTATATTATAAATATTTCTATGTAAAAACACCGCTCTTAATTTTTCAGCTATCTAAATGCTTTTGTAGCTTTTCCCCTTAAGACAAACAACCTCGTCGAGTCTGACGTACCTGTTCAAAGACGCTGTTCAAAGGTCTCTTCAAGACGCGTTGAACGAGTCCCAAAGTTATTGTAATCTCTTTGAATGCTAATGACAGTTCCGATGAAATTGTGTGAAGGACTCAAGCAGCGGTGGGAATTCGATTGTGCCGACAATTTTTCTTTGTGACGTTATGGCGAGCCCCAGCAGTTACGCCGTAACGTACGATGACGCGTGCACACACACACACACACACACACACACACACAACAACAAACGACGCGTGCTTCGCCAGTACACCACATGAGTTTAATTTTTCCCTGACGTTTTAGCTGCTGCGCTCGTCACCTTCGCAGAGCACTGTCAATATACTAGACCCACACTAGCATGGGAACAGCGGTACGGCTAGAGATTAGCTACTTGCCTCCGATAAGTTTGGCGTACGCCGCTTCCAAACGCAAGTCGCACCCAACGCAATTCTCGAATGCGAGCTTTCGTAGTCCGCTCCCTAGCGGAGGTGGCGCCATTTTTGCGTTGATTCCGGTAGGCAGCGGGCTTATAGTCAGTGCAGACGCCATAAATTCGATGTCCTGGGCCTTAATGCGGCATCCGCGCACAACAAGCGACCGCAAAGCTTTGCTCCGAACCGCTGCTTTCAGCAGTGCAGATGGGCTTTCATCCTCGTACCCCGTCACCTGCAGAAAGACGCGAACGAGGGAGAGAGAGATTGTCTCTGTCACCACAAGTGGCACCTGTACGATTCCCGCATATTAGAAAAAAACAAGACTATTTGAGATCTTGTGCGCATTGAAACGCATCAGACAATCAAACAGAATCACTGAATAATGCATTTATCAATACCTTACTATTCATCACTTCAACAATCAATATCTACCTTCATCTACCAAATACTACATTCTCAATGAAGTTCTTGCTACGTTCATCAGTCCGTGCGTATATAAAATATTCAAGGAACAACAATAATCACGCACCAAATGAAAAACCTCTCGATCTCTCCACTGTCTAATGTTGAGTTCATCAACTTCCATCGATTCGAGCCTTCATCCACGAACAGCTGGAGGATGCCCCTGATGTCATCTTTCGATTTATGAGTTTTACGTCCACAAAGCCACGATATGATTATGAGAGAGGCAGTACAGGGCTCCGGCAATTTTAACCACCTGGGATTCTTTAACGTACACTGATATCGCGACAGTACACAGGCCTCAACATTTCCCCTCCATCGAAATGCAGCCGCCGCAGCCGGGATCCCGCGAACCTCGGATCAGCAGCACTTCGCAGACGATTTGGCGAGTTCCACTCGCTGTTACGGATAACTTCGATCACTTAGAGGTGATCGGTGTGACACCACACGCGTTTGAATCATTAGCCCAACAAAAAACACCTACGCCAAGCACGAGCGCGACGGTCAGCGCGGTGGCTGGAATGGAGCCTGCCTGATTCCACGACCTAAATGCGACATCTAGCCGCGTTAGGAATATCGCCTGATACGTATTCGCAAGCTTTTATGACGCTGTGCCTTTATGACTTTAAACGTACGAGCGAACAGCTAGGTAGGAACGTTAGCCCTTGACGCTTACCCACAGAAGGTGCACTTGAGGTCTATTCTGTTGCACATCCATCTCGCGTGCTTTCCTTGAGTTATCACTCCGCGCGCATTTCTTTCCGGCCACTAACTGTGTGTGTCTATGAAGGCGACTTATTCTGGATAGGAGCGGGGTGAGCTCAGAGTTTGCAGGAATCGAAATGCGGGCAAGCCAACGACAATTACCATTGTGCGACACACATACCGTGGCTAAGAGTAATCAACAAGTTTCTCTCTTGAAGCAGTAGATAGATTAGTAGTTACATAATGTATCACATTAGCTTCAAATAGTCAAATACGGTTAAAGATGAACTGTCTACAGTCATTATGTTTCGGCTCTCTGTTATCGAGAAATTCACAGGCACTAAAAACTGACACGAAGCGCCACTATAGAGGGCAGGAAGTGCGATTCACGAGTTTGCCTATACTAGCGTGCAACGTCGTCACTTTGTCCTTGCGCCTCATGAATGGGTGCCCCAATGCGCATCATCCAGCCGGAGGAGCGAAGACATGAGCACGCATTGCGGAACATGACAGAAACGCTCAGAATCAATAGGTGCTCATTATGCTTGCTTCTTATGGTATCTTCAAATAAGCACATGGACAGTAAGTGCTCGAAAGTTGACATTAAAAGTAGCCAGAAGGTAGCCGCAGAGCCAACCTTAAATGCTAACCGCCAGACGGTGTCGTATATAGGCAGCCAATTTTGCGCAATGTCGCCACCAGCGGCAACGCTGGCGAAGGCAACGGGTGCTGGCGCCAACTCAGAGGTCGTATAGTATATTACGAACTTGTTTGTTCTACAGCTTTTAACTGTAGCGCGCTCAATACATTAGCCGACCTTGGTGACGAGGAGGAGAAAAAAAGAGAGGACGCAAAAGAAAGGAGGAGCAGGATGATAACTAAGAGAACCAGGAGGAAGATGCGACGAATTCAAGTTCTTAGATAAATTTGTGTACTGACGGAAAATTTATATACCGGCAGTTCCCTAGAAATTGTTGTTTACAGATCACCTTGTTTGAGCGGCAACGCTTCCAGCTCCCGCGGCCAACAGCGCGAGAGCTCCCTCTAGTAATATGGCAGGAAACTGCCAACCGCAACTTCAATATTTGCAGCAGGAGCGAACAATGCGCCTCACGTCAATTTCCTCTAGGGACACGTGGTCTTGAACCACATCTGCCAGAGCCTGGCCCTGTAGCGCGATGACGATGATTTCACGCACACCAAGGTACTTCAAACTCCGGTTGCGAGCCAAGTGGTCCAGGAACACGCCAACGTCTTCTTGATCAGCCTGCGCTCCCCGAAGTGCACAGAGAAGTTCAGTTTACAGCTAGGCAAAAAACATTTAAAACATCGTTGTTTGCCGTACGTTAAGTTTCCTTGGCAGGACGCGAGAGCGTGTGCCAGTTAAAACAGCGGAATGTACGGAAATGGAAGCGTAAGGAAGACATCGAAAGACATGGCACTGCCTCTTGTCTTATGCCGTACATGTCGAACACAACACAATTTCTTTGACATCTTCCTATCACATGGAGAAAGAAAGAAACGCTATTATAAGGTTAAAAAGAAAATATCAAAGGACAGTTACATAGCGGAATAGCAAAATTATGCGAGAGGGGCCCTTATTGACATGTAAATGACAGCTGTCTAACAAATGAAAATTGGGAGCATGCGGCCTTATATCTCAAGCAGCGTCATGTAGAGCGTAAAATCTAAAGCCGTTTCCTACTTCAAAAGTCCTTTTTGGTCAAGCCTAATGGGCAAAAAGTAAACTCGGAAGGTTTTCTCGTAAACAACGCGAAACTGTCGCTAATATTTCTGCATTGAAGAGCACTGCATGCTGGGAACCATATGTTAAAGCCATGCGCGAAGATGACAGATCTGGGGTGGCTGCCTCTATGATGCCGCCATTAGCCACGATTCAAGCGTTTCCCGACTTGCTATAGCCGCCTGTACAAGAAAAAAATATATGAACAAAATTCAGTCACTGCAAGAACGGCGCAGCAATACAAAGCTTCGATCATTCGAGCTGGCTCCCGCCGAGGAGGCACGTGTTTGCAAGTAGTGCGTTGTACGCATGGGTCGCCGCAGCAGACGTGGTTCTTGTCAGAGACGCGGGCCTTGGAGCTGCCTTCCGCCGGAGAGGGAACGGTGCTCCTGCCGGCCAGCCGGCAACATAGCGTGCGTCGGCGACTGAGTTTCTACTGTAACTTTCTACTACGTAACAGCGCCTTGAACACGTGCTTCATTCCTGGTGCCTCGCATATCGTCGCAACGCCGGCAATGTCGTCGCCACATAGCGCTCACGCGAATGCGTCTGCGAGGGTCGGAAGGAACCCTGCCACTGGACTGAGCCACTCTTTCTCGATAGTGCAAAGTGGGCAAAGTTCACTCTGCTTAGCGTGGTCGCGCGTTGTGAAGCACGAGACAGAAGAAATCAAAACAACATGCCTTAACCCGCAGCTCTGCTGGGCTGTCGTCTATGGCGATCGAACGTGACATGGTACTTTACGCCATCATGCAACCGCGTCTCATCAGAACGCTTTCCGAGTAGCTCCAGCGGAATGCTACTCACGCTAAACAAGGCGCGTTTACTTCTCACGTAATCACTGCAACACTGTCATTCAAAGCACATTCGAGCCTGCACCCGCAGCAACTGCTCGCAAAAGTGCCTGGGGCTGCGCATTCACAGTTGCGCGCAGTGTGATCTACTGTGGCTCACATCACGGCGATACTAGGTCGACAGCATGCCGAGGCCGCGGCTCGCGTTCTACGTTTACGTACGCTATCTTCCCCCGTTTCGTAAAGTGAACGCTTTCTCTTCTGCTCAATTTCTACGGCGTTGTACACACGCAATGCTCACCGTAAATCAGGAACATATAAAGTAAATAATCTTTGACGGCCTGCCAACGGAAGCCGTTTCTCATCAGTACCACTCTTCTGCGAGCGGCATGTCGTGGTCATCCACTCCCTTCGTGCGAGCCTGGTCACGCCTAAGTACATCTGCATGCCTACTTAAGAAGCCAACGTTCACTACAATTCAGATTGCCCCTAAGGCTCTCAGTCTTACTTCGTATATTATGTCATGCATTGCTATATCGAATTAATTGCATCGCCTGATATAACCGAATTTTTATCGACGACCGACGATTCTGCTCGCCGCTGTCAGCACAAGGCCGCCCAATAAAAGGTTCGATATAAAACGACCTGATAACTGCGCTCTTCAACGTCGCCACCTTCGTGACAATACGATGATGAGGCACGCCGCAAAGCAAGGCTCCGGAAATTTCTACCGACTTCGGATCGTTAACGTGCGCTGACAACGCACAGTAAAAAGGCCTGTAGCGCTTCGCCTCCATCGAAAGGCGACTGCCGCAGCCTAAATAGAACCCGTGTGCTTCTCATCAGCAGCCAAGCGCCATAGATGTACCACCGCGGCGGCCTGCGACAGACTCTCCATATATGCATACTTGTGTTTTTAAGTTTGTGGGTAGCGGGAGCGATGGTTTTATTTTAGCAGAACGCTACTCTCATCCGAAGAGCTTTCTCGATCGCTATAGTTGAAGTGGTCAGTCGGCACGTCTCCAAACTCACCTCAATGTCTTATAACTCCAGCACAGAGAGCGCAGTGGCATGCTCCACATAGGTACCGAGTATCTGCACCATGTCGCTGTCAAACCACATGCCCGAGAGCAACAAGAAGGAGAGGTTCTTCAAGGACATAAGAGCCTTGCAAAAAATGATTTTCTCAACCGACTCC
Organism: Hyalomma asiaticum; assembly: GCA_013339685.2. NCBI lineage: Eukaryota > Metazoa > Arthropoda > Arachnida > Ixodida > Ixodidae > Hyalomma > Hyalomma asiaticum. The sequence continues at coordinate 37,119 of JABSTT010001857.1, forward strand.
ATCTGAAATGGCAAAAAAGGAAATAGTAAAAGGATGGTGAAACAATGGACACTACAGCACCTCATGTGTAGTTACCCTAATGCTGCCTAGAAGGATCGCTGTTTCGACAAGGAATACTTGGTACAAAAAGTTAAGGCGCTCTTTGCCACGGAAGTTGTGCCCGCTCAACGCGTGACCGACATAACGTTAGCAGCCGGAAAGTAGCGGATGCACGGTTTCGGATGACTGATCTCTGCGGTTCAGCATCCCAAAACCATGATATCATTACAAGAGACGCCGCAGTGGAGGGCTCCGGAAATTTCGACCATCCGGTGATTTTTAACGGTGCACTGACATCGCACAGCACACGGGCCTCGACGTTTAGCCTCCATCGAAATGCTGCGTAAATTAAGGACGACGCAGCGAGCTATGGAACGGAAAATGGTAGGTGTAACCTAAAGGGACAAGAAGAGAGCGGAGTGGGTTAGGGAACAAACGCGTGCTAGGCACATATTAATAAAATTAAGAAGAAATGGGTGTGGGCGGGCCATGTAATGCGACGACAAGACAAACGTTGGTCACTAAGGGTAACAGAGTGGATTTCTAGACAAGGCAAGCGTGGTAGGGGGTAGAGCACTGCACGGGCCCGGGCCGGCCCGAAAGCCCGGGCCCGGCCCGGCCCGCGGGCCGGGTCGGGCCGGGTAAAAAATTGTTGGATCGGGCCCGGGCCGGGCTCGGGCCCATGAGCTTCGGGCCCGGGCCGGGCCCGGGCCTGGGTCAGGCCCGAATCAGGCCCGGGTCTCATACGTGTCGGTAATGGCGCGTGTATGCTTTTTGGTTTTGTTGTTTCTTGGGATTTAACGTCTCGAACGTAGTCAGGCTATGTGAGACGCCGTAGTGGAAGTCTCCGGGTAATTTAGACCACCTGAAGTGCATTAGTGTGCACTGAAATCGCACGATACAAGAAGTCTAGCATTTGGCTCCATCAATATGTTACATGTAATATCGGGAAACTGCCTCATATAAGTTCCCGCCATTGTATTGAGTGAAATACGTTATTTCGTACCATGTATCGAAAGAAGTGGTAGTCAGGCAGCACTGCGAGAAGTGCGAAGCAACCGTACACTGCCCAGATTAGTGCATATAAGATGTACTCATCGGTATCATGGGAAACATTTCGAGTATGCAGCTACGCTCGCATGCCCGCCGCGCCTGCTTCCGCCTTCGTGACTCTGTAGACTGGTCAACGCGACGCGTGAGTCATTAATACCTGAGGAGCTGTTTTTCCTGCAGGTTAAGCGCAAGAAGAGAAGTGACTCTTGTCACAGGGTCGCCGATCCACGCAGATGTTGCTAATTTTTGTGCTAGCAAGGCAGTTGCAAATATTTATGATTTGGCAATTAGCGAATCAGAACTAGCATTTTAACTCGGATGCTCATCACATCGAGTGTGTATTTGCTGATTTTCACGGCCACCTTTGTCTTCGTCACACTTCGTCAGTAATTAATAAGTTTCTTCATTCGTCGGAGCACAAGTGTTCTTATGGCGCTCAAAAACGTGGACGCGCTCCCGAGACAGAAGTGAGCAAGCACCTAAGGAAGGTGATAATCAATATGATTTACTGCAGTACACTTTGTAACAGGCCGGTGTATTGGCACCCTTTACCGCACAAATATCTAAGGGCTCCAGAGACACCCCGTGTGGACGAATTTTTCATCCCTTCAAGCTTCCATCTGCCTTCGAACTTCTGCCGCTTTTAAATTTTAGCGGTTAAGTAACACACATGAAAACAGGAGACATGAGCCCCTCCTCTAGTCAAAAAAACGTATGGCAGCTCCGCTGCTGTGAAACCTCAGGACTTGCGTAGTACGGGCACCCAGCGATTCCCATTCGTAGAGTTCCCACTGCTCCATTGACCAAAGCGTCACTGATGTCAATGTTTGTGGTAAGAAAGCAAGGTTTCCCCGGCACGAGTAGAATTTGTAAGGCAGATTCGCTAAGTCGGTGCGCGACATGTGCAATACTTTTTTGTTGACTTTTATCAGCTGAGGTATCACCGTCGCGTGTTAAATGTACCACGATCCAAAATCGTGGCACGGGTAGCTCGGTGCGTGCGCTAACATAAGTTAATTATAGTGGGTAATACAGGTATTGCGGAAGCTATATACAGGGGCATTGACTGAGTATTCTGTGCCTCACTTGAGATGCTTAACACCCCGCATGTTGAAACAAAAGCAGAAGGGCCCAAGTTCATTCATACGATGGAACACATAACTTATTTTATTGACGGAACAGTTGACACCTTCTGAAATGAAGCCTATACTGAAGCAATAGAATATGCGAGATCCGCGTGAAATGTCCTTCCACGTGGGCGCTATACCCCTCTCAGAAGTTTGCTTTTTCTCTACCTTCCGCATTTTCCTGCCCACCGTATTCACCGCTTTTTCCTTTCTGGCACACGTCGCATCCACCGTCACAGCCGCCAGACGCAAGACTACAACCACGACTGCGAGCCACAGACAGTCAGACTTCGCTCCCCTGTTCGCACCGAGGTCTCTGGCCCTCGGCGGCAACCAACTCTCCCGATTGCAGTCATTGCGTGGGATCGCGCTCCGGGCACCAGACCCGCCGCGTTCGATGTGGAGCGCTTAAGAAGCCAGCGGCTAGTTCAGTTGGGCGCTCTAATAAGCAGTTATTTCGGAAGACCTTAGTGCGGTCTTGATTTAAAGTATAACACTTTCAAAGACCGAGGACGGTCAAACAAAGGCGACGAGATAGGCATCTAAAGCGAACAGCGAGGACGGTATGTCGCTCGCTAACGTGTGTGGCTTTCTTTGACAGATCTGTGGCACTGCGATGGCGGTGAATCGGCGAACAAAGGTGCGGGAGAGGACTCCCTTCTTTGTAGCACGAAAATGTAGCGTACGTTGGAGAAAGTTGCCTACCGAGGAGTCGAAACGACAGCTTTAATAACGCTACTCAGCCTGGCGAATCCTCCCAGGAGTAGTTAGAGCGCATTTTTTTCTCCCTCTCGTTTCATTCAGCAATAAACGAAGTTTGCAGGATAAGTTCGGCGCTATTTACTCAATAGTCCCAGCAATTATAGTAAAGCCAATTATAAATGTCCGCCGTTTTTCCTCTTTATGTTGGCGTTGTATGTTGTAGTCGTTCTTTGAAAAGAAATAAGAACATTGCACCGTTAGCACTGCGTGCATGAGGCAGCCAGCTATGCCTCCTCATATAACTCCCTACAATTCCTTCGCAAAGTTTTGCCCAAACACAGCAAGCCAACGATAAATTCCAAAAGCACACAAATGAAAACCTATGCAAGGATAAGCTATTAACAATGTCAAACGAATTCTTAGTGAACTAACAATACATAATCTCAATTCTAGGTTAGGCGCAGACCTTAGTCCTAGGTCCAACCACACTGGCTTCACAGACGCTGCCCTCATCGAACGTTCTTACTCATGATGATGCCGGACCTGTCTCATCCAAGCCAGATGCCGTTCCTGGGTGACTCCTCGTCGACGATTCCAAGTCGTCACCGTCCTTGTCTATGGCAGCTGGGCACAACCGCCTGCCTCCATCGCTGTTGGTCGTCGTCGCAGCCGTCGCCGAGGAGCCTTCCTGGTTCCGAGAGAGAGAGAAAACTTCCCAGGCGAAGGAGGAACCCTCAGTTCAGGCCCCTGTGGCCGTTGACATCTTGCCAGCTCTGTCGATCAGCTTGAGCGACCCCGACCGCCGCTTCCAAGTGACGACGTGGTGCCCCGGGGAGCGTTGTGCCTGTCGGTCCGTTCTGCCGGTGAAGAGGAAGGGTTACGCGTACAACTGGAACTGCTGTGGTGAGGCCGCTGCAAGTCTGAGAAGCCTCGCTTGGTTTCGGCCAAAGTATACAGCCACGCCGCCGGACTGTCTCCACAACCTCCGCACCTGGCGCCCGCTGCTCCCTTCACCATTGCGATGCTGGCTCGACCAATTTCACCGACCGATGCCACGCAGAGAATGCCGGTTCGCTCACTTCGCGTTTTCTATTAAGGCTCGGGCCGCGTGCTGCGACGCCTTCTCTTACGAATTCTGTGCGCGGACGTGTCCAAGCAGCGTACCATCTGGTACTCTTCCACTCCTTCGCACACCATCGTTTATTTTAGCCTTCTGGCACGTGCGCCTCGTGCCCGTTTACTAATCGCGCTGATAAGGCGTATGACATTTAGTGAAGCAAGGGCCAGTTGTGGCAAAGCTCCGCCGAAAAGAACTTCCGAAAATAAAATATTTTCTGCAATACTGATAGTTACTCCATATTCATTCCACCCTGTCAGCGCGCGCCATTACTCTTATTAACATAGATGGCTTTTCAACGTCATTGTGGTGCATATGTTTTTTCCAATTTGTACTGGTAGTTAACGTTAAGCACATGTGTTTCAGTTTACCTCATGTGCGTCATATCATTTGTATTGTTAGTTTCTGAACGTCAAACACGTTTCCGCAGCACATCCCATGTCCGTTTCCGCACTGCCTGCACCTTAACAGACGTAATTACTCCAAGAACAATACAATTATTTTCATACGATGTCTATAAATGGCTGTAATCACTGCTTAATATGTTTAGTGTGAAAGGTGGCCTCAATGCCGTCTTGCACATCAAGAGCAAAAATGCAGAGCATGTGCAGTCCCGCTCTGAACATGCTGTATATTCCTCCAATGAACCTATAGCATAGACGAACTCACGAATGTCGACAAAACGCATTGGCTGGGCCGCCCAATGAAGGTAAACACAGTACCAGTGCAAATCGTGGCACTGTCATATGTTTTCACAACACTCTCCGGAAACTATCTTGAGTGCGGCTGGTATCTTCACATAGTAGAAGATTGGACAGTGCCTCGTTTATGCTCAAGGAATACTTGGTTGAATTTGCCGGGTCGGGCCGGGTCGGGCCGGGCCCAAACCTTTCGGGCCCGGGCCGGGTACGGGCCGTATTTAAAAACACCGGGCCGGGCTCGGGCGGGCCGGTGCACGGCGCTTTCGGGCCGGGCCGGGCCCGGGCCGGAAAAAGCGGGCCCGTGCAGTGCTCTAGTAGGGGGCGGCAGAAAGTTAGGTGGGCATACAAGATCAGAAAGTTGGCGGGGATAAATCGGGCCCAACAAGCACAGGACAGGGATAATTGGAGATCCATGGAAGAGGCCTTTGCCCTGCAGTAAGCATAGACACGCTGATGATGATGATGATGAAATGCAGCCGCCACGGCCGGAATTAGATCTAGCGACCTTCGGATCAGCAGCTGGCGTCAGTGGCTGCTTCAACTTGTTCTCTGTCACACATCTTTTGTAGTGAGAGACCATTGCACGATATAAAATGGCGGCTCCTCTGTGATCCGTTTCACCTTTCAGGACGTCCGCGAAAATCTTTCAACGATCGGACAAGCCCGCAAAGCGGGGCTGCCTTGACAAAAATTCGGTGGTCGTTCTGCTTTCCGCATGAGACACTTTTTTATGGACTAATGCACGTCCGGCCATGTTGGCAAGTGGTTCTATCAGCAGAAACTGGGCAAGTGTGCCAGTAATTATCGCGGACCCGTTTTATCGCATTCCCTCCAACACAGGACACATTTCTTCCTCTCATCAGAGAGATGCGTCTAATCTATACGAGTTACATATAGAAATAGATAATAAAATGCTAGCACGTGGCTCAAAGGCATCTACCCATTATAGTGCCCGTAGTGGTGCCGAGGGCATTCCCTGCCCTGACTGCGGTGGCATCTTATTTCTTTACCGCAATGTATTGGACACGTGTTCAACATGAAATGTCACAAAGAGGTATAGGAGGTTTGAAAACTCGGTGAATACCGCATAAGAACACCTAGAAGTAGCACTTTGAAAACTCGGTGAATATCGCATAAGAACACCTTGAAGTAGCACTTAACAGGCTTGAGCGTTATCAAACAGCCGAAATTTTAGATAGCCGGAGGCACAGGTGCCACTGATTGTCGGCGAGTACGTGACTTATACAACCTAACCGCATTCTTTCCGTCAGTATTCAGTTCTCTAATATGAGCTCCGTACCGTCTTCTTGCGAAAAATAATTACGCACGATTTCACAGCTTAATACCTCAATCAGATCTAACAAATACAAATACTACCCGCTTTTCAATAAATGCAAACCTCAGTTTACCGAAATAAAGGATACTAATTACGGCAAAGAGAACGCCTCTAAGTCATATATGGCTTTCTAGAACACAAATTTCGTCAGAGAGGGGAAAAAGTTAAAATTCACGAATTCAAAACGCACCTGAATATCGCAGATGACGGAAGTGCCTGCAATGGATGGAATGAGAGGCACGTGACAACTACGGCATTGTTGACACTGCAAACAACTTTGGCCCAAACACAGCACACCAACGATAAACTCCAAAAGCACACATATCAAAACATATCCAAGGATAAGCTATTAACAATGTCAAACGAATTCTTAGTGAACAATACATAACCTCAATTCTAAGTTAGGCACATCTCTTAGGTCCAACCACACTGGCTTCACAGACGCTGCCCTAATCGAACGTTCTTACTCATGATGATGCCGGACCTGTCTCATCCAAGCCCGATGCTGTTCCCGGGTGAAACTCCTCATCGACGATTCCAAGTCCGTCACCGTCCTTGTCTATGGCAGTTGGGCTCAACCGCCTGTCTCCATCGCTGTTAGTCGGTCGTCGTCGCAGCCGTCGGCGAGGAGCCTTCCTGGTTCCGAGAGAGATAGAGAGAGAGAAAACTTCCCAGGCGAAGGTGGAACCCTCAGTTCAGGGCTCCTCTGGCCGTTGACATCTTGCCAGCTCTGTCGATCATATTGAGCGAACCCGACCGCCGCTTTCAAGTGATGCCGTGGTGCCCCGGGGAACGTTGTGCCTGTCGGTCCGTTCTGCCGGTGAAGAGGAAGGGTAGCGCGTACAACTGGAACTGCTGTGGTGACGCAGCTGCAAGTCTGAGAAGCCTCGCTTGGTTTCGGCCAAAGTCTGCAGCCACGCCACCGGACTGTCTCCACAACCTCCACACCCGGCGCCCGCTGCTCCGTTCACCAGTGCGATGCTGGCTCGACCAATTTCACCGACCGGTGCCACGCAGAGAATGCCGGTTCGCTCACTTTGCGTTTTCTATTAAGGCTCGGGTCGCGTGCTGCGACGCCTTCTCTGACCAATTATGTGCGCGGATGTGTCCAAGCAGCGTAGCATCTGGTATTTTTCCACTCCTTCGCACACCATCGTTTATTTTAGCCTTCTGGCACGTGCGCCTCGTGCCCGTTTACTAATCGCGCTGATAAGGCGTATGATATTTAGTGAAGCAAGGGCCAATTGTGGCAAAACTCCGCCGAAAAGAACTACCGAAAATGAAATATTTTCTGCAATACTGATAGTTACTCCATATTCATTCCACCCTGTGAGCGCGCGCCATTACTCTTGTTAAAATATATGGCTGTTCAACGTCATTGTGGTGCATATGTTTTTCCAAATTCTACTGGTAGTTAACGTTAAGCACATGTCTTTCAGTCTATGTCATGTGCGTCATATCATTTGTAGTATTAGTTTCTGAACGTCAAACACGTTTCCGCAGCACATCCCATATGCGTTTCCGCACTGCCTGCACCTTAACAGACGTAATTACTCCAATAACAATACAATTATTTTCATACGATGCCTATAAATGGCTATAATCGCTGCTTAATATGTTTAGTGTGAAAGGTGGCCTCACTGCCGTCTTGCACATCAGGAGCAAAATGCAGAGCTTGTGCAGTTCGCTCTAAACATGCTGTATATTCCTCGAATGAACCTATAGCGTAGACGAACTCACGAATGTCGACAAAACGCATTGGCTGGGCCGCCGAATGACATCGAAGTTGAAACGTACGTTTCTGGTAAGTAGTACCGGTGTTTTTTTACAGGAACATGACACTTAGCGGTACTACTGGCACGGCGAGTGGCGTATTCTGGAGAACTTTTCTGTTATTGGTTGTACTGAAAGCGCTTTCTTCACAATGCAAGCTTTCTTTGCAAGACATTTCAGTGAAAGTAGGCTCATAGGCACGTTAGAACTAAGTAGTTGCATTCCATGGGGCAATTTTGTCTTGTTCAATAGGCATGGTATACCCCGGGTTGATACGTGTTTTCATTTTACTTATACGCATGCGCTGGTTGGTGGCTCTGTTTTCTGCACGTTTACACAGCAAGCAACAAGTAGTAGACCGAGTGCAAGAAAGTAATGTTTAAAATTTGGCAGAAATCCATCTGTTTGCATAACAATCTACGCTGTCTCAGCGCATAGCAAATAAACACGCAGATCCCACAGACGCAACAACGGGAATAAGTTGTGAATACGTTGGTGCATTGCAGTCTCCAACATCGCTCTCCCCCTAGCCACCCCTGGAAACGGAACCACGTTGGTACCGAAACGTCGCGCATACTATGTTTAGAAAAGATCATTTACCTACATTTCAACTTGCAGTTGCATTCCAATATCCAAACGAGAGCAATAAAAGCATGCCATTTCTGTGTTTTAGAGTCTTCATAGAAAATGTCCGTGACATAGAACAACGGATTGGTACCACGTAGCCCATTGAAACCACACGCTAACAAATAAAATTATGTTTGTTCTCTTATAGAACTCACAATGCCGCGTAGATCTATGTGGTGTTGCCTGTAGTCCAGCCGCTTGACGCCCCCGGCGCCAGTCATGAGGGCGTTCCACATGATGTGTCGCTCGATGACCATTACCGACAGGTCCAGGAAGATGGCGGTCACGCACCTGCACGGTAAACACGTTTTCCGTGAACTACACGTTTTATGACATGAACAAAAAAATGTAACCGTTTCAAAGGTCGGTAGGTAATAAACTTTATGGGGGTTCTGAAGTAGTCATTCGCCCCTTTTTAGTGAGTGAGGAGAGCGGGCCGCTGCCACATCGGGATGGGAAGGCCAAGCCTCACCGCCGCGCCGTGGGCTTTCTCGACTACCTGGAGTTGATGGAACCAGTCGCGACTCTTGATCAGTGACTGAAAGGTGTCTTGCGAGATCGCTTGAGTTGTGTGGTGCTGCAAAGAGGGGCACCCCCAGAGCATGTTGTTAAAATCGCTGTATCCGCCGTAGTCGGGACACGAAGGGTAGACTTCCACAAAACGACTATAGATGGAAAGGGATACCAGTGCGTTTGTAGTATCAGCGTAGCCGATTGTGGACTGTGACGGGTTTCGGTGGGGCAAGGGAAATGTCATGCGACCAAGTTTATAACGCTTTGCGACTCCGTGAAAGGTGGAGAGTATGTCCCTAAAGCGAGGGGGAGGGTTCCGTCTACGCCACTATCGGACTAGAACTGTCGCGGGCCCCGGCCGGGGCAAGGACCTCGGAGAGCGCAGCGCGGCGCGCGAGCATGGGCGTTGACATGCCCCCTTACTTTCGGCCGTGATGGTGTGAGGAGCAAGTACTTTGCCCCGAAAGCGTTTATTGGCTAGGTGGGTGATAGTGCGCGCCCAGCAGCCGTCCGCAAAAAGCGTCTGTGAAAGCCGTGGCCGGAAACACGTGACCTTTCTCACCGGAAGTGACGCCAACGCCAACACTCGCCGCAGCGGCAGTCGGCGCGCTCTCAGATCCGCCGCAGCTGCTTTCAGCGGGGTGCGGTCGCGTCGCCGCGTTTCTTCTCTGCGTTGGCGCAAACGCGCGCCCAGGTGCGTGGCGTCGCCGTAGGAACACTTGGCGCGCCCTCGGCTCAGCTGGCTCAGCCACTCCGCCGCAGGGAGCGCACCCTCGCGCACAGTCAGTCCGCCGTCAGGTTCTGCGAGTTGGCGCTGATCCGGTGGTTGGGCTCCCTCAAATGCTGCAGAAGATTCGGCCGATCTTTCTTTCTTCAAAAAAAGCCAATTGTCTCTTCTACGGAGACACTGCCGCAGAAGCATGGATAGTGATTCTGCAACAAGTACCAACAAGTAGCAATCCGATGTCGAGGTTGCAGGCTTAGAGCGTCGACATCGGCAGAAGACTCGTCGTCGAAGCGCTCCCTCGACGAGGAGGGCTCAGGTGACCAGCGTAAATTAAGACGTACACGCCCCACACCCAAGTCATTAACTAAGAAGAAAGAGAAGGCCAATCGAGAGAGAACGACGACGCAGTGTTTGCCGTTGCGGCTCTACGGCCGCAGCCCAAGTCGCCTGCTACTAGAAAGACAGAGCAAGCGGCGGCAAAGCGCGCAAAACGGGCAGCAGCGGCAGCGCTATGACCGCTGCCCAAGTCGGCAAGTGCAAGGAAAGCCGAGCAAGCAGCAGCTAAGAGAGCTAAGAGAGGTTTCACGTTCTCATCTCATAAGAATATGCTTAGGGATTGAACTTTTTACCTTCAAGTATCTTGGCGACTTCCTTACAGACGGTCCCCGAGGCGAACGCTCTTGCTGCCGACCACGAGTCTGCGTGGACTTCCGTTCTGTTTGGAGCTAAGCGCGCTCGCGCTATAGCTAGCTGCTCCGCTTTTCCTGGGGACAAGATAACGATTGACGTAGCCAAAGTAATCGGCCGTTGGAATGAACGGAGATTACCGCAACGCGAGAAATGTAGCTAGCGGAGCGGTCGTAGTTCAGCGGCAACGACAAAACATACGTCCGAGGCGTGAGCGTGTGTCAGGAGTGCAGAGGCCCTAGCGAACCTGCTTCATCTATTGTGTCGTGGGTGTACGTTTCCTGGCACTCTTGTTGTTCTTGCAACTGTGTGTTTCGTTCATCACGAAAATTGGATTGAGGTTACCTCTGAGGATTTCTCCCGCCGCGATGGTATGTCTACCAAAGTCTGGCAAGCTGTGCCATCTGCTGCACTTCGATGACATCTTCTAGGGTATTGTGAACACCTAGGCTCACTGGGCTCTCGGTGCCAGTACACATCGGGAGCCCAAAGACCCTCTTAGTACTCTTGCGAATTATACGTTTAGTTTCTCTCGTGAGCTTCCATTTGTACATAGGTGCGACGTAGTTTACGCGACTCATTAGAAAAGTGTGATAAATCCTGAGTTGGAGGTCTTTTTTAAGCCCCCCTCCACTGTTGGATACCCTGGAGATGTCTAATTGCTCCCTCCGCGTGCGAAGTTAGTCTTGACTGTGCGACCGTTGTGCGCGTTGGCCTCGTTTTTCATGCCTAAATGCCGAATAGCATCAACCCTGGGGATCATCTACCCAGTCGCGGTGTGTAGCTTGATGTATCTTTCTTCTAAGCGTTGCAGTTTTGTGGATTGCGACCCTTTTAATAGGGCGCTACAGGAGAAGTTCAGATTAAGACCTCGAGAGTTTGAACTTCATTACCTGTATGTGAGCAACGACACAGTCCAATGAGTCCTGCAGACATTGTTCGACGTGTCCGTCTGAACCGCCAGTGCACCAGAGGGTGATGTCTGCGCAAATGGCGCTATCCTATAGCGCCCAGATGATGTAGCTCGATCGTGAGCTCGCATGTGGCAATGTTGAAAAGGAGAGGTGAAACGACCGAACCTTGAAGGCGTGACAAGTTCGTAAAGCCCGATTAGAAATCACCGAGTTTGATGGTGGCATTTCTATCTCTAAGGAAGGAGGTCATGAAACTGAAATCTCTCTCCAATGTTGAGGGGCGGGATGGAGTCCAGAATATCACGATGGCCTATGTTGTTAGAGGTCTTTTCGAAGTCCAGCCCCAGAACGGCCCTAACGTCCTGCTTAGATAGGCGTGGTCTAAAGCCGAGCATATTAGTGGGGAAGAACCCCTCGTCCTCTATGTGTTCAGATTCAGTCATTCATCACATGACACCTACCTTACCTAGGCAGGACGTAAGGGATACCTCGGCTCGTCTTGGTTTCGGAATGAAAATCACTGAAGCTATCTTCAATTTGTCAGGGAAGATCCCAGACTCCCAGATGCGGCTCGCCTCTTCAGTGATTATCTTAATCAACTTATCATCGATATTGCATAGAATTTTGTTCGGCATTCCGTCGGGGCTCTCGAGCTGAAATTCTGTTTAGGTTGAACAATACATTTCGTACTTCTTCATGAAAAGGTTTCTCCAGTCAACGATTACACGATTCCGCAATCTCCACCTTCGAACCTTTATTTCTTTAAATATGCAGAATCTTGTCCACCGCACGGCTGTGATTGGCCTTGGGCTTGTCCCCTTGCAACAAATGCCTGACGAGGTTCTATTTCACTGCGATTCTCATCTGCACATCCACCATGTTGCAGACCTCGTCCTAATGTTTGTGTAGCGTTTGAAAATATTCGGCAGTCTCGGTTTAACTGCGCGACCGACCATAGGCCATTTTTTAAGAGACGGCGTACGAGGCCATGGAATGATGAAGTGATGGAAAGCATACACAAAGGCGTTATTCGTTGCTTTTCTTTGAAGTGTAGTAACCATGAAGTAAGGTGCATTGATACCTAGTCGGATAGGGCAAGGCGTCAAGGTACAGACACAAGGGAACGAGACAACACAAATGCAGGCTATCAACTGTCATTCAGCCAGCCTGCCGGAAAAGGAACGCAGAAAAGTTACCTGCGCACAGTAGCAGTACCAGTGAAAGTATACGTGCGTGCTTACGCTATAGATAAATGTTTAGGCATTGTATTTTTTCTCTATGCCAGTTAAGCGTAGACTGGCTGGTATGCATGCGCTTGCGCTATAATATTGATATAATAAGCTTCTACGAGTCTACGCCTTCCATCGTTCTTGCGTCTATGTATCTGAGCACGCTTTTACAAGTCTTGCGTCCACAGATTTTCGTCACAGTTGACAGCCGCTCTTTGTGTTGACTCGTTTTTTGTATCGGTGTCGGCATCGCTATACCTCTGAGATGAATTCCTACCAGTTGTCATCTCTCTCTGTTGGTACAGGGCCAAGACTGAGCTCGAGAAAAACACCACAAACACGACAAGCAAGCAACAAAATAATAGTTAGTCAAGAGGAACGTCAGTACTATAGCTGACTTGTTCTTTTCCACACGCTCATCCCGCTAGCAGCGTAACGGTGGACTGCTGCCAACAAGGTGCCAGCATGTGGACCTCTTCACCCTGGTGGTACTTGAAAGTACAACAGCTCAGACATCAATATGGTAAATGTTACGTTGTAATGCATCACCTCTTCCCTCTAAAAGCTATTTCACTGAGTGCTATACACTTCTCTCACACAAAACCACTCTTCTAGTCCATCGGAAACAGAAAATGTCTCTCTTTCAGGCCCGCGATTGGCTGCCGTCTAGATCTCCAGCCGAGCCTTCTTTCAGCCAATTCCCCGACACACCCGCCTTTCTCGAACCGAACGCCCGTCACCTGTACTCACCGCCCTTATTTAGTTTACTTTATTTATTTATTATTATTTATTATTACATATTTACATATTTATTTATTTATTTATTTATTTATTATTTATTTATTTATTTACATATTATCTTATTATTTATTTATTTATTTATTTATTTATTAAGACACTTCGACCTCATACAATATCTTGGCAGTGTGGTACATGTTAATTAAATGCACAGAGCAGAAAAAGGTCTAGTGGCTACGGTACTCGGCTGCTGATCCGACGGTCGCGGGATCGAATCCCGGCCGCGGCGGCTGCATTTCGATGGAGGCGAAATGTTGAGGCCCGTGTGCTGTGCGATGTCAGTGCACGTTAAAGAACCCCAGGTGGTCGAAATTTCCGGAGACCTCCACTACGGCGTCTCTCATAATCAGAGCTGGTTTTGGGACGTTAAACCCCACAAATCAATCAGAACAGAAAAAGTGACAAAACGGTACGACAGCTGCTTCACTCACGTGTTTGAAAAAGAAAGCTGTGGTTGATTCCTCAGTCATAGGAATCGGTTATAACTCGCAAGTGAAAACCTGTCTTTGCCCATAAGCGGCAATCTAACGAATTGAGAGGCGAGAGATGGGTTGCGTACTCTGGACATGTGAACCCTTTGCATGTACAAATCAGCAGCACTTTGCCGTTGTACAGGGATCCTAGACAGTTGCGCACAAGCTAAAGCTCTCGAACAGCACATTACTCTGGACACAATGCACTGAATGCGCCAGCGCCCTGCGTAAACCTGCCATTAGTCAGGAGCGTCCGCAAACGGACCCTGCAATACACTTTGAAGGCGAAACCGAACTGTTTGCCAGCCGATCGTTTTGTGAACGCGGACTTCGCTGTGCGAAAGGAACATCATTTGCTTGTCGACGGCCGTCTATGCGTTCCTGGAGTAAAGCGTGTCACAACGCAACTGGCTATCATATACGTCACACAAGCCGAATGTAGCGGCTGTGGCTGAAGCAAGGCGCCGGCAGGACACCGAAGTCTGTATTAATGTTGAAGAGTGACGTATTACCTTGCTCACGTTGTTTTTCTTAGCGACCTGTGATAAAGCCGAATTTCCCGCTTCGTGGCACATTTAATGGTTTGGTATTAAAACCAAGGTGGAGTGTTAAGGCGCTTACACATCTCGTCCTTTATGGACGCATTCAAATCATAGTGTTCCAATGTTCAGGCGTCTCATTAGACTGCTGCGGTCCTTTGGCATTTATTGCGTGTTCGCCGTTCCTTCTTTGCGAGCGCCATAACCAATATATGAATATGGGTCACGCCGTAGACAAGTGCACCAGATTAATTTTGACCAACTTGTGTTCTTTCACGAGCTAGTAAATCTAAGTACACGAGCGTCCTCCTCATTTCCGCTCACACCGACGTAGGACATCCGTTGCCGGGATTTCATCACGCGACCTATTTTTCGAGTTCACGGTCGTTACGAACAGAGTTAAGCCTAATCACCGTTGCCTTCCCATTTGCTGGACGAATACGCGCGAAAGCCCTCCGCGCATGCTCTTATGAAACAGTTCGACTGTGATCACATTGGCGCAGTCGGACGTTTCTATTGCGCTCTTTTTAAATACAAAACAAATAAGGTGTCAACTATTACGAATAATATGTGTTCTTAATTAACATGGAAAAAAATGCTCTTGACGTCAACGAAGCAGCCAATCAAATTAGTCATCTGAGTGACGTCGCATACCCATGACACATCCCATGAGCAAGGGTGGTTGGATGCCCGGTGGAATTACTTAAACCCCTATAGCGATAAGAATATTTCATGTAACTGAATAAATTACACTTATTGCAAAATACAGCTATTGGTTGCGCTACCGGCTCGATGCAGTTGCACAAAAACGTCGATACCATTCCAGGGTCTCCTTAAACACGAAATATGCTGTCGCCAATAGCCTAGTTTTCTTATTTAAGTGCAATGACTTGCATTAAAAAAACTCAATGATTACCTCGTGGCTGCTTGTATTCATCTTTCTTCTGTGACCCAGTAAATGTCGTGCTAATTGCCGTTGAGCAATCCTGCACTTAATGTACATTTTAGTGAAACACCTTCACTTGCTCCTAGGTAAGTGGGAACTCCGTTTTTTGTCCTCGCAAAATCAGTCTCCTATCGCAGAACACGCGTCGACATTTATGCTCACACGACCACGTCTTTTCACATCTCAGCACATCTACTACGTATACCCAGCCCTTTTCGCATCAGCATGCACTCTCTGCAAGACACACGCTGCTACTCAGGAGCACATCATCTGGGGATGCAACTAGGACCCTCCCACAACAGACCTAGGCGAGCGACCGTCAAGCGAAGCCTGGGAGAAACGTCACTTGGGCAAAGGCTTGGGCGCCCAGCTCCGGGCCATTAAACGCGCCGAGGAAGTGGCGGCCAGGCACGGCCTGGACGCCCTCTCTTCGTAGCAAAACCAGCGGTTTTCTTAATAAATTTCTGTACTACTACTACTACTACTACTACTACTACTGGATCACGCCCACGTGCAAAGAGCAGCCTGAAAATACCTGTGTTGTCGAAGCAGCACATGCATAAGAAGTGAGGTAGGAAGCATGTCCGCCAATTTCAGATTGTCTTCGGCCACTGGTAGCCCTGGAGAGTGAGCTCGCCCCACGTGTGCTGGCGCAGCTCAACGCAATTTCGTGCGAGAACGCGGTTCCACAGGTCCAAGTCGGACACGATCCAACACTGTTTCTGGCCAGGCTCCCACGTGCAGGACCGTTCGAAGCCCACATGACCGGGCACCATTGCACCGCCGTCGCCGCCGGCGTTGTCAACCACAGCACTCGGTGGCGGGATCGGTAGCGCTCCAGCTCCTTCCACCACACCCTGGCTGGTTGTGGTTTGAATCCCAGCGGGTGGTGCTTTCTCAATCTCAAATTGTGTTTATTTTTCAGACATCTACCGTTACGGAAGTGCGTCAGATCTCTTGGTGGACACCCGTAGTACACTTTCGTGTTAAAAAAATACGACATCGCGAGAGCGCGTCCGGAGTCTGGATCCCGGTTGCTGAGCTGACGAGTCATTACCGTTAAAGGCCCGTCCTATAATTACGCTGCTAGCGCTCGTCGCAAGTGTCTTAAGGCGTCACGCAGGCACCCTTTCAAACCAGGCATCTGTGTCCCCGTGAAGCGCCGTCTTGGACTTTCTCCGCGACGTTGCACTGCGATTGCTCTGCAAACCCTGCGACCCATGCCACGGCCATTTGTCCTCCGGCAGCAGCTTGCTGAGGGCTCAATCGGTAATCGTGCCGTCCGCGTTACGCCGCGTTCTTTGCGCGTAGTGGCTGCTGCGAGAGGGGATTGCCATCCATGTAGCCGGGTAACAATCGGGAGGCTTTTGAGTGGCTACTTGCTGTTGGAAACCAACAATTATGTTATTTGATCTATATTATGATCTACACGCTATATCTATATTATGATCTACGGAGACTGACAAACTGTACCTGTCCTTTGACGTTACACATCTGTCAAACCTAACACCCCCCACCAGCTCTCCTTCCACCTTTCCTTTTACCATCTAATCTTTTATCTTTATTCTTCCGAATACTTACTTGGCATTACACCACTGTGCATTATTTAGCTTTTCTTTTCCAGCTGCGATCAATTAGTTGTGCAGGTCAATACATCTTACCCTGATGCCCCACTCCCTCACACACTGTCTGGTTGTAGATTTAGCGATTATTAAATCTTGTTTAATTGCGCAAAATCACTTGGGCTTTGCGTCCTCAGCCAGAAGGTGTGAAGAAGTCGAGCGTAGAAGCAGCAGAATCTGCATTCTTCGGAGCGTAATCGGAATACCCAGGTTGATCTTTAAAAATCTGAACTCCTGTGAAGGCGCAAGGGAATCAGCTCCAAAAACTTGGGCACTTTTAAATCTTCTGGCGTGCACGGAATGCGGAAACACGGCATATATAGACGTGTTGACTGTATCAATGGCCACGCTTTTTCGACGGATCTGTCACTTGCGTTTGTCGCATGGCGTCATCGCATGGTCAGGAAGTCACGTTAGTCACGCACTCTGATTGAACAACGTCAATCAACTCCGACGTGACACACGAACTACGGGAGCAGAAGTAAATTGTCAGGGGGCCTAAGGTCGTCTTTGAGCGTGAGTGCAAATTTTTTAACTTATTGGTGTCTTGGCTTTTTTTAGTCCCAAAACCGCGATCTGATTATGAGAGACGCCGTAGTGGAGGGGTCCGGAAATTTCTACGATTCTTGCGACGATTCTTTAACACTGACATCGCACAGTACACGGGCCTCGACATTTTTTCTCCATGGAAATGCAGCAGCCGCGGCCGGGATTCGATCCCGCGACCTTCGGATCAGCGGTCGTGTACTATAGCCACTAGACCACCGAGGCTGGGCTGTATTCTTTAATTGGGCAAGACTATTTTCAAAGTGAAACAATTCAACCTTGGTAAAGAGCTATGCTAGTTTTGACTCTAGGTCAGCTAAATTTTCGAATTGGACCCTGTCAAGTTGCTGGCTTGACCACCCGAACGTTGGGGTCATGCTAACTCAACAGAGAGTAAGCCAGGTCGGCTTTGAACGTGATACAAAACATTTTTTTTCCTTTTCAATTTTGCAAAGGAGTAGCCGATGCCGGTCCTGATTAATGTTGAAGAGTGAGTATTACCTTGCTCACGTTGTTTTTCTTACCGACCGATGATAAAGCCGAATTTTCCGCATCGTGGCACATTTAAAGGTTTGGTATTAAAACCAAGGTGGAGAGTTAAGGCGCGTACACATCTCGTCCTCTATGGACGCATTCAAATCATAGTGTTCCAATGTTCAGGCATCTCATAATACCGCATGAACTACTGCTGCGTTCCTTTGGCATTTATTGCGTGTTCGCCGTTCCTTCTTTGCGAGCGCCAGAACACTATATGAATAAGGGCACGCCGTAGACAAGTGCGCCAGATTAACTTTGACCAACTGGTGTTCTTTCACGAGCTCGTAAACCTAAGTGCACGAGCGTCCTCCTCATTTCGCCCACACCGACGTAGGACATCCGGCGCCGGGATTTCATCACGCGACCTATTTTTCGAGTTCACGGTCGTTACGAACAGAGGTAAGCCTAAACACCGTTGCCTTCCCATTGCTGTACGAATACGCGCGAAAGCACTCCGCGCATGCGCTCATGAAACAGTTCGACTGTGCCTCACATTGGCGCAGTCAGACGTTTCTGTTGAGCTCTTTTTAAATACAAAACAAATAAGGTGTCAACTATTATGAATAAAATGTGTTCTTAATTAAAATGAAAAAGCTCTTGACGTCAACGAAGCAGCCAATCAATTAGTCATCTGAGTGACGTCGCATACCCATGACACATCCCATGAGCAGGATTGGTTGGAAACCCGGTGGACTCACTTAGACCTCTATAGTGATGAACATATTTAAAGTAACTGAATAAATTCCACACTTATTGCAGAACACGGCTATTGGTAGAGAACTTGCGCTACCGGCTCGATGCAGTTGCACAAAAACGTCGATAACTTTCCAGGGTCTCTTTAAGCACGAAATACGCTGTCGCCTATAGCCTAGTTTTCTTAGTTAAGTGCAATGACTTGCATTAGAAAAGCCCAATGGTTACCTCGTGGCTTCTTGTCTTCATCTTTCTTCTCTGACCCAGCAAAAATCGTGCTAATTGCTGTTGAGCAGTCCTGCACTTAATGTACATTTTAGTGGAACACCTTCACTTGTTCCTAGGTAAGTGGGAACTCCGTTTTTTTTTCCTCGCAAAATCAGCCTCTTGTCGCAGAACACGCATCGATATTTATGCTAACGCGACCACGTCTTTTCACATCTCAGGCGCATCTACTATACCCAGCCCTTTTCTCATCAGCATGCACCCTCTGCAAGACACACGCTGATGCTCAGGAGCACATCATCTGGGGATGCAACAAGCACCCTCCCACACCAGACCTCGGCGAGCCACCATCAAGCGAAGCCTGGGAGAAACTTCACTTGAGTAAAGGCCTGGGCGCCCAGCTCCGGGCCATTAAACGCGCCGAGGATGTGGCGCCCCGGCACGGCCTGGACGCCCTATCCTCGTAGGAAACCGGGGGTTTTCTTAATAAATTTTGCACTACTATACTACTACTACTATACTACTACTACTACTACTACTACTAATACTACTATACTACTACTACTAACTACTACTACCACTACTCGATCACGCCCACGTGCAAAGAGCAGCCTGAAAATACCTGTGTTGTCGAAGCAGCACATGCATAAGAAGTGAGGTACGAAGCATGTCCGCCAATTTCAGATTGTCTTCGGGCTACTGGTAGCCTGAAGAGTGAGCTCCCCCCACGTGTGCTGGCGCAGCTCAACGCAATTTCGTGCGAGAACGCGGTTCCACAGGTCCAAGTCGGACACGATCCACACTGTTTCTGGTCAGGCTCCCACGTGCAGGACCGTTCGAAGCCCACATGGCCGGGCACAATTGCACCGCCGTCGCCGCCGGCGTTCTCAACCACAGCACTCGTACGGGCAGCTGGAAGAGATGGACGAGCAACAATCAAAACACAGAACGCGACAAGCAGACAGCCACACATAATTACAGTCAGATGCAAACTCGTGGATGCAACTGCAGTCGGGAGTGAAGCCCCTGCCGCCCCCTCATACAACCACCGGCCACTGTTCCTCCGTGAGGCTGCAAATCCAAATTTCCATGTATAAAATTCGTTGACGGTGGAAACAATGATGGATAAATTCATGATAAATTTATACGCCTTCATTCGTTTGTTAGGTTGGAACACGGCAAATCCAATTATTTAATGAGCTGAAATAAAAGGCTTGTAACGCTAAAGCCCGGCAGCCACCTCAAGCGCCACCACTCAAGTGTCAACTCGGTTCGCAGTGAAATTTCATAGGCAAAAGGGGGCTTTGAGGCGAAAGGAACGGTACCGGGGCCTTTTGAAGGGGGGAAACACTCAGGCTCCGTACATTTTTGCCCGTGTGTATAGCACTGCTCACTGCTTCTACCGATTAAAAGGCTCAGTAGCAGACGCTTCGCAGGCACCGAATGCACGAAACGCGCAACACCACTTTGGAAAGGTTGTATGACGACACTTTTGTTTGCTTCCTTGATGGGCTGGCGAAGTAGCACCGACACGAGCTGTCCGTCTGCCCTTGTTGCCAGCTGCTCTTTCCTTTTAGTTGCACCCCACGATAGTCAGCCACTGCTTGAAGATACGCTGCTACATTGCGATCTAATGGCAGGCCCTCGAAGCGGTGGCGGCCTCTGTGGCCGCCGTGCACGGGCGGCAGTGCGGCAAGCGCTGTTTTGGCAACACCAATGAATAACTAGCTGGACTACATACAGTTTTGGTCAATGGTCGAACGAACATGCATGTAACTGAGATATTGTTTGCCGTTTTAGCGCTGTATATGCTCGCGCTGGGATGCTCTCGAACTTCATGCATGCGCGTCCTTAACTCACGCAAAGCAATTCAAGCTCATAAAGGCGTCTCTTGAACGCGCTTCTCTTTTTTTTTTCGCGACAAGCGTGCTGTACTTAAGCCACGATTTGAGATGATTACCCAGCGCCTTTCGCGCGCTTTGCCTGGCGGCCTCGAGTGTATGTCCGTGCAAGAGTGGTGTGAGGAGTGGGATGTGAGGGAGGGGTGTGCGTGTGAGAGTTGATAGCCAGGGCGAGAGTGTGAGTGCGAGAAATAGTGAGTGTGCGTGTGAGCAAGGTTGCGTGTGCAACCGAGAGGAGAGTATGCGCGTGCATGCGAGTGTGTTCGAGAGTGTGAGAGAGAGCGTGCGTGTCCACGCGAGAATGACAAAGAGAGAGAGAGAGAGTGTGTGTGTGTCATGGTGTTGAGGAGCGGCGCGTTTGTCTATCTTGGCGGTGGTGAAGGGGCGATGAATTTCCTTCATCGTACATTACCACACCGCTTAATGTAGCGTTAGTAGCTTTCATGGCGCGCATGTGACCAGCAGTATCATGAGAGAAGGCTAGATGCGAGGAAAACATAGCAGATAGACAAGATCACTGTACAAGGGCCAATTAGTCACAACAAAAAGCAATAATGATCCTGAATTTTATGAAGCATTTTATGAAGTTTATCTGGCACTAAAGTTAAATTATGGGCTCTCAACGTACCTAAACTATGGGACGAATAATGGCCATACCGCCGTAGGTACTCCGCACTATTGTCACTGCGTGGATGTCTTTACTGCGATGCAGTAAAGGCGGGGCGTGGTCCGGGCAGAAAGCTCCAGTTTGTAAATATTGTTCCTTGTATAAAACCTTTCCTTGGGTTACTTAACCTGTAAATATTAAGTGTGTATAAGTATCTCTCCAGAATGTCCTCGTCAGACTCATCATCTCAGCCTCAGGCTGAACGGGAGAAGAAAAGGGACTTGCAAAATTACTTTCGGCTCCGTAGAAAGTGTTCAGCCAACACGTTATGTTGCGCCTAAGACGTGCCTGGTAAGCCCTGCGGCACAAGGCCAAAAAATGCAGCGTAGGCCGCATTACTTAGCTTTGCAGCTGTTAGGAGTACTCGCTCAGTGCTTCGCATGAAATCGATTCCCACAATGCGCGTCCGTGATCCGCGGGTTGTCTTTTTTTAAACGTAGATGGCTCTGATGAAGCCAGACGAGCCGCGGGCAAGACGTACATTGTGGCCAACAGAAACAAAGCTTTCTTCGTGTTATGTATCTTTCTGGGGTCTTAGATTCACAGCGTGATGACACGAGATTCGATATTACCAACACGCCTTATCAGTCACTCTTGCTAATCGCACTAGGTTATCTGGGGTTTCACGTCCCAAAACCACGATATCATTATGAGATACATCGTAGTAGAGGGCTACGAAATTTGGTCACCTGGGGTTCTTTAAGGTACACTGACATCGCGCAGTATATGGGCCTCAAAATTTCGCCTCCATCGAAATGCAGCCGCCGCGCCGGGCTCTAATCGCACTTCTAATGTGTCTACTCAGCATGTACCTCCGCTAAAGGTCGCCCCCAGCGCTTTCAATAGACTGAGATACTAACTGGTAGATGGTTTATGTATGCCACAGACGCTTATAATATTGTTCACGAGAAAAAAAGAGCGGGAGGGATGGGGGGGGGGGGGGGGTCAACCGTTGACAGAAAAAGGTTCGTTAGAGGCATAGCTTCAAAACAGTACGTCATAGAAAATGAGGTCGTGAAAGATGTGTAGGAGATATTACGGTGCAACGCAACCGACGAGGCAATAAAGACCGTTATCATTGGCTTGAATAGGTCACCTTATACTATACTCCGTTTCATGCATCAGCTGCAACGCTGTCAAAACTAGTGCTCGTGTTTACGCTATGTACTTCCGCGACCAAAAAAGTAGTGCGTCGCTGGCAGCCGTACATCAAAATACAATCCTATCTTGGAAAAAACGCGCTCGTATTGCAGGGAAACAATAGAAATGTGTGAGTTTGTATTTTATGCTTGTCGAAGCGATACACCTTTCTTTTTCTTTACGGACTACTTGCGTAGCCTTCCCAACGTTGCAGCTGATGTATGAAACGGGGTACAGGTTTAAGTCCATACTATAAGCCTTTTTACAGAAGGCTTACAATTGATTAGAAAAAAGCGCGTTGCCGAGGCGGTGACGTCTGCGTTTGTATTGGCTGCCATAGCTCAAAAAGGAGGTGCTCCTTCCCTCCTGTCAAAGAATCTATAGTACCAGCGTCGTAGAACGCAATATATTGCGATTGCATGCTGCTGCATTAAGTCGCTTTGCAACCCCACCAAGGACCTCAGCTCTTCATTTTCCCCATACGGCTCTGATAATACGTGGGCGGATAAAGAAGGCAGACACCGCTTACCGGACTTTCCAACGGGTTTCTTGGAAGCACTCAAGGAAGTCGGCGAAGACGTGGATAGCGTGGAGGAAGGCTTCGGCTTTCTGACGTCCAAAGAACGGCGGAATCCCTTGAAGATGGCGATGACCTCGTCAACACTCGGCCTGCTCATTACGCAGAGTCTTCGCAGCAGTTCCATGTAGCACGGAGTGAGAATACTGATGTCCAAGCTCTGCGCTGATGTCGATGCCATGATGAGAAAGAAACTAGCCGGGCCTGCATCAGCATACGAAAAGTAGGGCAGTGACAGTCACGATGTTGTGACCGTGAGGATACCAGTAGGCAATGTGTCCTTATAGAAGAGTCAACTTGTGCTCAACATTGAACATTGGTTATGTTGGGCTAGAAAAGAAAACAGCCCCTGCCACAAGTATAAGGCGGCTTTCACCAAACAGAATAATTAGGAAAAAAAAGGTAACTACTCCCAGTGCATCACCCCAAAGTCAAACGCTGTCGTCGGGCGAAGATGATCCATCCTCATATAAAAGGCTCGCTTTGGTCACGAAGCCTAGATATCCGAGATTCGAGCTTACCAGTCAATGGGATAAGCTTAAGGATTGAAGAAGAGAAAAAAAAGGTAAGTTGAGATTTCCCTTCCCTTCTATACTCTATCCTACCCCACTGTTTTGCTCCCCCTTTTCGCACTTTTGCCTGGAATATAAGAAAATTATCACTTAAAAATAAGTTTAGTTGCATGAAAGTGTGTTATGGCAGCGATCTTTCCAGCCCATGCCCCCACGAGCTGCCACGCGCCAGAAACAGCGCAATAGTTTGTTTTGGGGGTTCGGCGTCTCAAAACCACGATATGATTGAGGTGGGCTCCGGGAATTTCGACTATTCTGGGGTTCTTTAAGGTGCACTCGCATCGCACAGCACACGGGCCTCAGCATTTCGCCACCATCGAAATGCAGCCGCCACGGCCAGGATCCCATCCCGCGGCCTTCGGATCTGCAGCCGAGTGCCATTGACCACCGGGGCGGTCTTCGACTCGGGTTGTATCTGTCTCTCAGATATTATAGTGTAGCGCGTGTTGTGTGTCACGCTTTTGGCTTTCCTTCGAATTCCTGGACGAGATCGTGAATCTGCGAGCTCAGAAGGCACTAATACGGCCCAAAACAAGCAAAATGTGAAAGGTGTTCGTGGCAGCTTTACACAACGTTGCCGTCGTATTTACACGCTCCCCGTTTTCGTACGACGTTTGCTGTATCATTAAAAAGTTAAATCGAATGCTTTTTCTCATTCCTGCTATCTAAAAGTCTCACCACGGTGCGCACAACGCTCATATTGCCGCCGTCACACATGTTTCACCGCGCAGAGCATCCCTTATACGTGGCCAGTCACAAAACAGGTGCTCCACCTTTTGCTTTTCTTTTCCTTTGTTCTCGCGCAGACCGACTGGAACGACCGTGCTTTAGATAGTCGGGGCCATGTCTGCCTTCGCCGAAGCATTTACCTCGCGCCATGCACTGCTACGAATTGTACGTCCGTTATTATTAGCGTCCTTATTTGCTACCGCATGTCATAGCTTCTAGAGAGCCTTCTTTACAGTGAAAGTCAAACATGCGTCTGAAAGTTCGTCGTTGCGATTTTAACCGCATGCAGCACATCACAGGCTCTTTTAACCGCAGCGCCGTTACAGCTCGAAGTGGCGGTTTCGATCTCCGCAGCTGCGGCTGCATTTTCATAGCACGAAAGGCAAATAAATAAATAAAAAAAAATAAATAAATAAATAAATAAATAAATATGAATGCGTGGTGAAGGATCACGTACGGTCCGCAGATAATGATGAAGATAGGTATGGCTACCACAACTGACACATCATGACATGAATAACTTAGCGCCCTCTCCAGTTACGTCACGATTAAGGATAAAAGAACAGCTTGGCTGTCCCGACGGTTTTAACGAAGTGGAAGAGTGGGTGTGAGAAGTGTGGATGTGAGGGAGAGGGTGTGCGTGTGAGAGTTGATAGCCAGGGAGAGTGTGAGTGCGAGAAATAGTGAGTGTGCGTGTGAGCACAGGTTGCGTGTGCAACCGAGAGAAGTATGCGCGTGCATGCGAGTGTGTTCGAGAGTGTGAGAGAGATCGTGCGTGTCCACGCGAGAATGACAAAGAGAGAGAGAGAGAGTGTGTGTGTGTCATGGTGTTGAGGAGCGGCGCCGTTTGTCTATCTTGGCGGTGGTGAAGGGGCGATGAATTTTCCTTCATCGTACATTACCACACCGCTTAATGTAGCGTTAGTAGCTTTCATGGCGCGCATGTGACCAGCAGTATCATGAGAGAAGGCTAGATGCGAGGAAAACATAGCAGATAGACAAGATCACTGTACAAGGGCCAATTAGTCACAACAAAAAGCAATAATGATCCTGAATTTTATGAAGCATTTTATGAAGTTTATCTGGCACTAAAGTTAAATTATGGGCTCTCAACGTACCTAAACTATGGGACGAATAATGGCCATACCGCCGTAGGTACTCCGCACTATTGTCACTGCGTGGATGTCTTTACTGCGATGCAGTAAAGGCGGGGCGTGGTCCGGGCAGAAAGCTCCAGTTTGTAAATATTGTTCCTTGTATAAAACCTTTCCTTGGGTTACTTAACCTGTAAATATTAAGTGTGTATAAAGTATCTCTCCAAGAATGTCCTCGTCAGACTCATCATCTCAGCCTCAGGCTGAACGGAGGAAGAAAAGGGACTTGCAAAATTACTTTCGGCTCCGTAGAAAGTGTTCAGCCAACACCGTTATGTTGCGCCTATCGACGTGCCTGGTAAGCCCTGCGGCACAAGGCCAAAAAATGCAGCGTAGGCCGCATTACTTAGCTTTGCAGCTGTTAGGAGTACTCGCTCAGTGCTTCGCATGAAATCGATTCCCACAATGCGCGTCCGTGATCCGCGGGTTGTCTTTTTTTAAACGTAGATGGCTCTGATGAAGCCAGACGAGCCGCGGGCAAGACGTACATTGTGGCCAACAGAAACAAAGCTTTCTTCGTGTTATGTATCTTTCTGGGGTCTTAGATTCACAGCGTGATGACACGAGATTCGATATTACCAACACGCTTATCAGTCACTCTTGCTAATCGCATTTGGTCATCTGGGGTTTCAGGTCCCAAAACCACGATATGATTATGAGAGACACCGTAGTACAGGGCTCCGGAAATTTTGATCACCTGGGGTTCTTTAACGTGCACTGACATCGCACATGGGGCTCAACATTTCGCTTCCATCGAAATGCAGCCGCCGCGGCGGGCTCTAATCGCACTTCTAATGTGTCACTACTCAGCATGTACCACCGCTAAAGGTCGCCCCCAGCGCTTTGAATAGACTGAGATACTAACTCGTAGATGGTTTATGTATGCCAGAGGCGCTTAGAATATTGTTCACGAGAAAAAAAGAGCGGGAAGGATGAGGGGGGGGGGGGACAAACATTGACAGGAAAAGGTTCGTTAGAGGCATAGCTTCAAAACAGTACGTCAAGAAAATGAGGTCGTGAAAGATGTGTAGGAGATATTACGGTGCAACGCAACCGATGAGGCAATAAAGACCATTATCATTGGCTTGAATAGGTCACCTATACTATACTCCGTTTCATGCATCAGCTGCAACGCTGTCAAAACTAGTGCTCGTGTTTACGCTATGTACTTCCGCGACCAAAAAAGTAGTGCGTCGCTGGCCCATACATCAAAATACAATTCCTATCTTGGGAAAACGCGCTCGTATTGCAGGGGAAACAATAGAAATGTGTGAGTTTGTAATTTATGCTTGTCGGAGCGATACACCTTTCTTTTTCTTTACAGACTACTTGCGTAGCCTTCCCAACGTTGCAGCTGATGTATGAAACGGGGTACAGGTTTAAGTCCATACTAAAGCCTTTTTACAGAAGGCTTATAATTGACTTAGAAAAAAGCGCGTTGCCGAGGCGGTGACGTCTGCGTTTGTATTGGCTGCCATAGCTTAAAAAGGAGGTGCTCCTTCCCTCCTGTGAAGAATCTATAGTACCAGCGTCGTCTAAACGCATATATTTGCGATTGCATGCTACTGCATTAAGTCGCTTTGCAACCCCACCAACGACCTCAGCTCTTCATTTTCCCCATACGGCTCTGATAATACGTGGGCGGATAAAGAAGGCAGACACCGCTTACCGGACTTTCCAACGGGTTTCTTGGAAGCACTCAAGGAAGTCGGCGAAGACGTGGATAGCGTGGAGGAAGGCTTCGGCTTTCTGACGTCCAAAGAACGGCGGAATCCCTTGAAGATGGCGATGACCTCGTCAACACTCGGCCTGCTCATTACGCAGAGTCTTCGCAGCAGTTCCATGTAGCACGGAGTGAGAATACTGATGTCCGAGCTCTGCGCTGATGTCGATGCCATGATGAGAAAGAAACTAGCCGGGCCTGCATCAGCATACGAAAAGTAGGGCAGTGACAGTCACGATGTTGTGACCGTGAGGATACCAGTAGGCAATGTGTCCTTATAGAAGAGTCAACTTGTGCTCAACATTGAACATTGGTTATGTTGGGCTAGAAAAGAAAACAGCCCCTGCCACAAGTATAACGGGCTTAAACCAATTAAATATAAATGAAGGCGGCTTTCACCAAACAGAATAATTAGGAAAAAAAAGGTAACTACTCCCAGTGCATCACCCCAAAGTCAAACGCTGTCGTCGGGCGAAGATGATCCATCCTCATATAAAAGGCTCGCTTTGGTCACGAAGCCTAGATATCCGAGATTCGAGCTTACCAGTCAATGGGATAAGCTTAAGGATTGAAGAAGAGAAAAAAAAGGTAAGTTGAGATTTCCCTTCCCTCTATACTCTATCCTACCCCACTGTTTTGCTCCCCCTTTTCGCACTTTTGGCTGGAATATAAGAAAATTATCACTTAAAAATAAGTTTAGTTGCATGAAAGTGTGTTATGGCAGCGATCTTTCCAGCCCATGCCCCCACGAGCTGCCACGCGCCAGAAACAGCGCAATAGTTTGTTTTGGGGGTTCGGCGTCTCAAAACCACGATATGATTGAGGTGGGCTCCGGGAATTTCGACTATTCTGGGGTTCTTTAAGGTGCACTCGCATCGCACAGCACACGGGCCTCAGCATTTCGCCACCATCGAAATGCAGCCGCCACGGCCAGGATCCCATCCCGCGGCCTTCGGATCTGCAGCCGAGTGCCATTGACCACCGGGGCGGTCCTTCGACTCGGGTTGTATCTGTCTTCTCAGATATTATAGTGTAGCGCGTTGTGCTTGTCACGCTTTTTGGCTTTCCTTCGAATTCCCTGGACGAGATCGTGAATCTGCGAGCTCAGAAGGCACTAATACGGCCCAAAACAAGCAAAATGTGAAATGTGTTCGTGCAGCTTTTACACAACGTTGCGGTCGTATTTACACGCTCCCCGTTTTTCGTACGACGTTTGCTGTATCATTAAAAAGTTAAATCGAATGCTTTTTCTACATTCCTGCTATCTAAAAGTTCACACGGTGCGCACAAACGCTCATATTGCCGCCGTCACACAGTGTTTCACCGCGCAGAGCATCCCTTATACGTGGCCAGTCACAAAACAGGTGCTCCACCTTTTGCTTTCTTTTCCTTTGTTCTCGCGCAGACCGACTGGAACGACCGTGCTTAGATAGTCGGGGCCATGTCTGCCTTCGCCGAAGCATTTACCTCGCGCCATGCACCTGCTACGAATTGTACGTCCGTTATTAGTAGCGTCCTTATTTGCTACCGCGCATGTCAATAGCTTCTAGAGAGCCTTCTTTACAGTGAAAGTCAAACTGCGTCTGAAAGTTCGTCGTTGCGATTTTAAACCGCATGCAGCACATCACAGGCTCTTTTAACCGCAGCGCCGTTACAGCTCGAAGTGGCGGTTTCGATCTCCGCAGCTGCGGCTGCAGTTTCATAGCGCGAAAGGCAAATAAATAAATAAAATAATAAATAAATAATAAAATAATAATAAATATGAATGCGTGGTGAAGGATCACGTACGGTCCGCAGATATGATGAAGATAGGTATGGCTACCACAACTGACACATCATGACATGAATAACTTAGCGCCCTCTCCAGTTACGTCACGATTAAGGATAAAAGAACAGCTTGGCTGTCCCGACGGTTTTAACGAAGTGGAAGTGGTTGATTTTTCTTTTTAGTTCCGGACGCACTGCAATGAAGACCGGTAGCACGTTGTGTTGCGCCGCCATCTCCTTTCTTTCAAAAGGGAACGCCCAGCTCCGAGTTGTGATGCTGCTTTTCCGTTATCGCACAGGAGTTACCAGCTGTGCTTCACCGTCTCCCTCCTTCGGCTTCCCCACGGATCACACACCAAGCATCTTAAACTTTGAAGTTCATGTGCTATAAACCCTAACACCACTTAATAAAGGCAACCTGTTTTGGCAGCAGGGAGGTCCGTCTGTGACGTGTCACCCTGTCGGGCTGCTCCGGCACTTGACACTCGGCGCTCGATCGTAGATCAGCGTCCTAGAGGACAGTCGGCTCTGCGCATATTCTGACTACACATGCTGGATTTCGTCTGCACTCTACAGCCTTCGATTACTGACTCGCCGATGGTCTTCTGCGTCCAGCGTCAGATAAATGGCGCCGAATGGCCGCGAAGAGGTCGCATGCAACGACGTGCAACTCGTGGCATCACGCTACTGTGTACTGACGAAACAAAGTAGCCCTAGAAGTGCTCTTTACATGCGCAGAAGCAGGCGTCATATGCATGATCACTAAACAGTAAGACCACGGCGCTTATCTTAGCCAGCTTTGTCATAAGGAAAAATGAAAGCCCGCACGAAATATGGACGAAAATACAACACCCGTTCGAGCATGCAGTAGCAGTGTGTGTGCGTGCCTTGTCTGTTTCATGTGCGCTGTTGTCGCTACCCCGAATATATGGCCTTCCAACGTGGCCAGGCAGCAACATTGGTGAGCGTCTTTTTCCCAGAGCACTGTTGAATTTACAAGATCCGGGTAAGAGGCGCGAATGGACAAGAAAGGTACCTTACAATTGTCCGGCGAATTATTGCAGCGAAGTACTACAGCGATGAAGTACAGCGATGAGACAGCTGGAAGTCGATAGCTGCACTGTTGCATAGAACGCCTCTGCGAAATCAGTGCGGGCTCGGGTTCATGTAACATCGACTAGAGCACACATAACGCCCCTTGCCACTTTAGAAATTTTGTAATACATGATACAGCGTGCACAATTTTTAAGTAATCACTAACTGCTTATGTGTGTTGATGAACCACTAATTGCTGATGTGTGTTCCACTTCTCAGAGCCCTCCACTACGTCGTGCGTCATGGACACGCCATCATTTCTGGACGCAAAACCGCAGCAATTATGTATCCTCGGTGGAAGACCATTCCTCTCGGCAAACCTTGCGCACAGTATGCAAGGCCAAAACAAAAGTTGCTGGTTGCTCCAACCATACTCTGTCCCTTTCGCCATTCAAGGGTTGCAAGGGGTCGTTGTGCGCGGCACTCAGTTCTATGGCTAGCCGAATTTTTCCAGCAGGTACCAATTCCTTTGATTGAAGAAAGATTCGCGTCTGCGATACACGCATTTTTGTTATATATCAATCTCGACAACGCATCTATTTTCTTAAAAAATAGCGCATCAGGGGGTTATAAATTCGGTTATACACGACCTTCTTCATGCGTAACTGTGACATGACAGCCGCAATTAGAAGCAGCTTTCCTTCCGCAGGGGTCTGATTCCGTAAAGAGACAGTTCACGATGAATGCACTAGGACGTGGGCGTAGGGCTTACCTTCGATGGCAAGCGACGAACGGTCGTGCTTTAACTTCACCCCTTCGGATTTCCAGTGTGCACACGCCGCATGGATTTAGGGACAGCTGGGCTCAACCAGTTCGAATGACGCACGCCATGTGCACGCTACTAGCTGCCCGTTTCGTCGGATGCTTGACGGCTGGCGGAACCTGTGACGTCAGCAAGCATGTGTTTATTCGAGGTAACTGTAGACTATAGGCGTCGCACGTAGTGATTCTTTGGCATAGTATTAGACGTTCCGCGCAAGCTACAGTACATACCACGACATGGCAATGCCCTTCTTTTTAATTAATATAGGCGCTGTTCAAAGTGGTTGCTTTACCGTGCATCGGACGATGCCGCTGTTGTCACGCAGGAGTGAAAAGGCGAACACTCTTGGCCCTGGCCCACTACTTCATGGAGGCGGTTATATGCGAACACCTATGTGCGGCACTGATGATGATGACTCTTAATATATGGCGCAATACCCACTTTGGGGGATTGGACAAGACCTGATATGTTTAACCTTTAGTTGGTATTTTATGGACACCGCGACATGATGACTGAAAAAAGAAATAAATTAGGGAAAAGAAAAAAACAGAAAGAAGAAAAATTCTACATCGACTGTTTGTACAGTTGTACTGTTAAAACAGTTAAAACTTCTTTTTCAGGCATAGCCTTTAACATAGCGTAATGAATATATTATGTATGTAATCACAAGTGTATCTGTTTTGATGCTTCAATAACATCGCACACTGCGTCAGAGATGTGCCTGTGGCGGAAGCCCAGTGCTGAGGCACCAAAAGTAATAATTACGGATGATAAGGTTAGCCCTAGTTTAGAAAGCGTGATTTCCAGGGGTCTTTTTCCCATTGATGTGTACTAACGACGTTAAAAAAATAACGATCTATTGTTTTAGTTTCAAGACAGAACGGGCACAGAGGCGATATCACCAGACCAGCCCTGTGTGAGCAGAGGTTTAAATGGAAGGACAGGGCAGCGTAATCTCGTAGTCAGCACTTCAGCTTGTCTCGACGGACACCATTGGCTTCTCCACGGAAAATTTTAATATCGGCATTTTGTCCATGTTACTTCAATGGCATCTCTGTGAATCGCAGACGTCCGATATCTCATCTCTGAAGTAAATTCTATTGCTGGGAGAACCGAGACTACGGGTCCGTTAAGCGAGGATCTCGCTAATGAATCGGCTATTTCATTTAGATTTAATCAACTGTAACCAGGAACTCACACTAATTTTACCAGGTTTATCTGTGGAGGAACTGAAGCGAGGAACGTCTGTAAGGCAGGAGACACAGGAGAAGCTGTTAGTGCAGTGCAAACTGAAAGGTACAGTCACCACCCTGATTGCATTCGTTCGGGCGCACATTTTTTTTCTCTCTTCAGGACGACCCACCATTGCCCTCAGCCCACTATACAGCATTATTGTGATTGTGCGAAGCCAAATGTGCATTAGTCTAGAAAAGGTTTAGCTTTAAGCTGTGGGTTCGATCCCCGCAGCCACGGCTGCATTCTCATAGCGCGGAAGGCAAAGGAAGAAAGAAAGAAGGAAGGAAGGAAAGAAAAAAGAAAGAATGAACGAAACGAAGAAAGAAAGTGCACGAGTGCATAGTACAAGGCGAGCGATTACGTATGGTCGGTAGAGAATTAGTAAGACTGATATGACTAACGTAACTGCTAGGTCATGACAATAACTTGACATGTTTGCCACTTACGTAACGATTAGCTTCACTTCACTTTATTTCCTTAAAGACCCCTCTGGAGGGGTATCACATAAGGTGTGGTAGCTTACAAGTGGATGTTCGTAACATCTTTAGAGAAAAGAGATGAGTCGCTGATGGCTGATACGGTGTGGGAGGGGGGGGGGGGCGTTAAAGTCGTTTGTTTTGCACTGATTAAGGCAGAGGTTTGGAAAATAGTGCGGGTGACCGGTGCGGTTAGATGTATGCGGAGGGGGCGTGACGTACGGGGGATTATTCAGAGAACTGTAATGAAACGTATCAAACAATCAGAGGGTGGCAACCTGTCGCCGGAAATCCAAGCGTTGCCGAACCCGATTCTGCCCTCAGAAACGAAATGCTGATATGATGTGAATGTGATGAGTGAATGAACCCAGTAGCCCTATTATGAACCGATCCGAGTTCGTTGGTGACACATGTTTGATGGGTGTTCCAGATAGAAGATGCATGTTCGAGCTTCAACATGACAAATGATTTTTACGCCGGAAATTTGACATATTGAGGATTATGACGCAGGTGTCGTCTAAGGAATCCTAGTGACTTCTAAGCAGCCGACATGGCCTTGATAACGCCATGACAGATCATGAGACACTGCCACATCAAGATATTTAAATGACCGAACTGATTCTGTTGGAACACTCGCTACTGAATAGGTGAAAATGACGGGGTTGCGACGGCGATAAAAGGAGCACAACATTTTTTAAGGATTTAGGTTCATTAGTAAACGATTACACACTGTTTGAACATTGTGAAGGTCGCCCTGAATTATTGTGTGTGATCATAGGTGTTCATTACCCTACAGTAGATCATGCGATTGTCTGCAAACTTGCGAAAGCTACGTGACACTTGAGTGGTTGTTAATAAAGAACAGCTTCGCTGTACCGACGAACTTGGTGGCGTGGAATTGGCTTGCACTTCTTATAAAGTATTGCGACGGGGAATTTTTAGACCATAAGCCATTGAGGGCTGGCACGACAAAGAAACATCCGAACGGCCCTATGCGGCAAGTCCAGGTGGTCTAGGCACTGGGCATTCAGGGCGAGCCAGCGGCTGGCTGAAACCTATAGGCAGACATAATATAGATCACCATGTATTTATATTTGCTGATATAACACTCAAGGACCTCGGGGCCACATCACCGCTATGCATAAAAAGCAACCGTTATAACTCTTTTTCTTAGTGCAAATTTCGGGAGCTTCAGGTAAACAAAGTGGGGCAGCGACACTGAAACAGACTGGAGAAAGAACACACAAGTAGAAGCGTGCACTCGCGACTGCCTTTTTTTTTGCAAGAAAGGCACATAGAGAGACACATGCTTATGTGTATTTCCTTTGAATAAAATTTCAGTCCAGCGTATCCTCTTGTCCTTGCCTGTTATTACTTCAGCGTTTGGCAGTGTAGCGCTACCAAGTCACCACAAAATGCAGCCCTCTTAGCGCGGCCAACTGTCCGCGCTGTTGAAGTATACGCAGTTCATATAAGACCTACTGATTAAGTACTATAAAGGTATCCCTTTTCCTAAAACAAACACTGCTTACAGGTTCTTCTTCCAATTCCTCGGAGGGAAAACGTGGGGTATACGTCAGTGCAAGCCACGCGGCACCTGAACATGCTTCACCTTAAACCTGCTGCAACTCAGATAATCCTGCCACAACTCACTTCACTATGGAGGTGCTTAGGACGTATATTATACACCTTGCTCGTTTCTCCTGCCCACAACCTCGCCTAGCTTCCAGAAGGCCGGCCCGGTGCCTCTTTTTGTAAGCGGATGTCGGCATACCGCGAGTGCCCCCAACGCCTGCTCAGAGACTTACGACGCCTCTTTGGTGTTGGCCAGTCCAAAGGTCCGGCTGACAGTGCCATGGATTCGGACAAAAGCGGAACTCTCACCGCCCGCTTTAAAGCAGCTGTCTCTACTGATCCTACATGAGGACTACAAGAACCACCTTCAGCTTCACACTGATGGCTCAACAGCAGCAGACGGATTTGCAGGGCTGTGAGCTTCCCTGCCAAAGCTGTAGAAGCACTGTTCAAAACGTATCATGGCACAACCTCGACTGCCGTGGAGCTTGAGGCACTATACGCACCGCCCTTCGCGTGATCGATGGAAAGCTACCACAGAAACGCGGCATCTTTACAGATTCCAAGTCAGCCCTTCAGTGCCTTTTATAGGCTTTACGTCGCGGCCGCAAGACCAATTAGTGCTTGAAACACGACAGATATGTAATCAATTCACCGACAAAGGCCGTGATATCACATTTCAGTGGCTACCAGGTCACTTTGGAATAATCAGCAACGAGCACGCGCTTAATGTTGCGAAACATGCTCACGAAATTGGAGTGCAGCAAGCCATCCAGCTATAAAGAACGGATGCAGTAACAAAACTTCGCTCGCTTCCGCGTGATATGGCTATAGCGATGTGGAACACTCTGGACTTCTGCATACCCGCCTTCACCGCCTCGACCCGTCACTCCAACTTCGAGTTGCGCCTGGACTAACCCGCTCTGAAACGGACCGTGCTTTGCCGTCTGTGTCTGGGAGCGTCATTTACCAGAAGTTTTGGCTATCGCACTGGACTGGAAGCCCGTGCGGCCTGTGTTCACTGCGGCAGCGAGGAAAACGATTGCTCACAGCCCCTCTCGGTTGCCCTCGGTACTGTTCCCAGCGACAGCCCCTGACCGCAGATTTAGCACGCCTTGATGATCGACCGCTATCGAGTGAACCATATTGGAATGCCGGAACGACAGGCTCCCAGCAGAAAGCCACGAAGGGCCGTGCTCAAGTTTTTGCGAGCAACGGCCTCGTGGACCGTCTCTGCATGATACTGGCGGTGTTTGTGTTGTGTGTGTGCACGATTAGATCACCCACTCTCTTTTTTCCCCTTCACTTTCTGTCTCCCAACCCTGCCATGGTGGCCTAGTGGCTACGGTACTCGGCTGCAGATCCGAAGGTCCGCGGGATCGAATCCCGCCCTTGCGGCTGCATTCGATGGAGGGAAATGTTGAGGCCCTTGTACTGTGCGATTTCAGTGCACGTTAAAGAACCCCAGGTGGTCCAATTTCCAAGACCTCCACTACGGCTCTCATCATAATCAGAGCTGGTTTTTGGACGTTAAATCCCACAAATCAATCAATCTGTCTCCCTTTCCCCAGCGCAGCATACCAGTAGATTTTTGTAACGCCCTGCCTTCCGCCCATCATTTTTCTCTGTCCTCTCTAAGATTACGCCTAACACCACACTAGACGAGTCATGACGTTACACGACCATCGGAATCACCACTGCTGTTGCATGAAGTTTATTTACTATATTTACCGCGTGGGAGGGGTCCCCGTATAGCCTAGTGTCAACGTGCCTGCTTGATGCCTCGGGTTTGACACCCACATGACACTTGGCAGGTTGCCTCCGGAGATTACAGTACATTTGGTGTG